>JAJOZX010012256.1:40000-106039 GCA_023014485.1 Bathynomus jamesi
TGCTGATAATCACCGGTAAGCATAATTTGAAGGGTTTCAATAGAAAAGTTACCGCTAAATAAAAATACTTAAGAGTCAAAGAAAATGAAAGTAATTTTATTTTAGTTTGCCATTAAAAATGAATTTTATTTGAAATATAGTTTCGGTATCTTAAAAACTATATGTATATTTTTCTTCATTTTATCGCTAACTTTGGAATAATAATTCCATTTCTTACAAAAATTAAATACTTATTGAGATAGCTGAATCACCCCAAATCAATAATATACATTTCCGTTTTCTATGATCAAATGTAAACCAAAGAAAATGGTCTTAAGTATCCCTTTTCTTTTTTATTTAAGCTATTTTTATACTTTATTATTATTATACACACACACACATATATATATTATCTTACTCATAAATATATAAATCACTTATAAGAATACTCTCATTACAATAGAATTTTACTTGAAAGGAAAAATGAAATTATAAGTATCCGAATGGTTCCTCACAGTATGGTAAACAAATACAATATTTATCATTTCATATTCGATTTACAAAAGTTTGTAATATTTAAAGGCACTTGCAAATATTTTAATAATGACAAAAACATTATAAGATGGTATTTGCTCAAATTCTAATATGAGAAAATATGTTACATTTTATTTTGACTTATACGAACGATACTTCAAAAACAAGTTGATACACTATTCGTACGTAAATTGGAACTTATATCTTGGCACTTGGAAGTTAATTTTTTGGCACTAATAATTTAAAAATTTGAAAGCACTGAACTCTTTTAGCATAAATCGTTGAAATAAATATATATTTGCTATAAGTTTAAAACTTGGAATCGGGGATGGAGTAGGATGCGTGTTTATATCAAATCACACCTTTCCCGGGACTCTTTTTTAAGTAAATTTTAAAAATATTAACACAATGGTTCCTTGACTTACTTGTAACAGTTTGTAGGAGCTTTAATATGTTGTGGAAGTTGCTCAAACGTTTGTCGAAACTCTTCGAATTCCTTGTCTGCCATCTTGGAATGGGAATGTAGTGTAACTCGTCCTCCAAGCCCGTCTGCACTCACTCTACTAGAATCGTACAGTTCGGTAAAATAAATCGTACCGATTAGAGGGGAATATAGTGCTAATTTTGCTCATCACTTTATGAAATTTTAAGTATTTTGAACACTATTCTTAATAATGCTAGTTGTTTGATGTTCATTCACACATTTCTTAGTGTATATATATATATATAATATATATATATATATATATATATATATGCGTGGCGAAATTACTGTGCAGTTGTACAGTTTTAAACTAAATCTGTACACTGTATTATTAGGCTGTTTTATACATTAATAAAATGTCAATGAGATAACGTCTAAAGTTTTGGATGAACATATGTTAATGCTTTTCAAAATTCATGAAAGCTTTAGAACTTTCAAGCAAAGAAGATGACTGTGTGCATAAAACAAAGTTACGCTGAATTTCCTTTTTATTTTAAATGGTGAGATGCCACTTTTATTAACTTCCTATAACGTCTTAAGTTACTCACATCAATTACTGAATTATCCTAAAAAAACTTCGAAAGAAATGACTGTCGTACTACATTCTTATTTACCGTACAGGAACACTATGTTTATAGTGTGGAACGCTTCTTGTTGTTAAGAGACACTCCCTGGCTCGTAGCTAGTCACAGAGCCTCATTGTTGTCAGATGTGGCTTACCTTTGGCACGATCGATATGTATTCCGTTTTCAGCTCACCTTTCTATTAATATTCAGCATATCAATGTTTTGGCTTCATTTAATCCGTCTACGACATTGCTATCAAACTTATTTAGGAATTACATCTATGAATAGGGTTCCAATACCAACTTAATATTAATAACTTCTCCCAATTGTTTTTTAATTCTTTAGTGTGTGTATATATATATATATATATATATATATATATATATATATATCATAGATATTGATTTGCTTTTCGGAAACGGAAGTTTACAAATAAATAGAATAGCAATTAAGAACAATTACAATAAAAAAGTTACAAAATAATTATGATCTAAGAATAAAGTTAATTTTTCAATACTTGTTAAGCATCACAAAGGATAAATGTAAACACTAACTTCCATAGTTAGTATATGACTAAATGAAGTGAAAAATACAATAAAAATGAGCGGTTATTTTAGTTGGTTGTTTGGATATAAGGAAAAATAAAATTACTTGGTTAGAACAAATTCAATTTGAAAGAGGAGTTATTATTATTTATTGGTTTATTTAAAAAAAAAATAAAAAAATAAAAAATATATATATTCTAAAATCCTTAATTCTAAATTCTAAAACCTTTAAATCAAATTAATTTTTTTAGAAGGGGATGACCATGCTCAATACTGTGATTTCTAATGGATGAGTAAGACGAATTAGCGAGGGGACGGTTTGCTCTAACGGATAAGCTCAGATGTTGGGATAGACTCATCTAAAATTGGAGCTACGTACCACCAATAAATGTAGTCTTACAGCTATTGCCCGTGTATTGATAAATAACATTTTGGCAAATATTCTCTGGGAGACTATTTTAAAATTTAAAAAACTGGAAATTTTCAGTGAATTTAAAAAGAGCAAATCTAAAATTAATTTGAGAAATAACTTTTTAAAGATTTACTTAATAGTTCATTACGAATACGTAAAGAGAGATAACCATAATATGAGAATTTAATATATCTTACGTCTTTTCCTACTGATATTGGAGAGAACTTGTGCTGAGTATTTGTTATTTAGAAAATATTGTCTCAAAAACTTAAACCATATCCAAAGATAAATAGTTAGCGCACAGTCTGTAACTCCTTTGTAATAAAGTTATGATAGCATTAATTTTGAATCGGTAGAAAATAGAAAATTTGATTTGTAAAAAATCATTTTAGATTCTCAATGAGGATAACAAATGTTTTGTCAAAACGGTTGGATCACTGAAATAAATTTAACAAATGTTCTACACTGTGTTGATCTCTCTCTCGCTCTCTCTCTCTACACACACACACACACACAGATATATATATATATATATATTATATATATATATATAACGTAACTAACGGAGGGACGGGGGGAACATATCCCCCCAACTTTTGAACTGGAGGGATAATATAGGTTTTGTCACCCCCCCCCCCCCTCAACTTTTGAATCAGTTCATCAGCGAGTCGGCAGAGACCCTATTAGTCCTATTAGTATGCTGAAAAGTATTATTGATTCAGTACTAATACAGGTATACCCCGGTTTTCGCAAGAGTTATGTTCCTCAGACTCATTACGAATAGCGAAATTGAGAGTAACGAATAATTTTTTCCCATATAAATACATGTTTTATTGGGGGATGCTTCCGGTGGCCATTTTTCAAAAGGTAAGATGTTTGGATACGTTCACATACAATACATAAAAGCAAGTATAAAACACAAATACAGACCTGTATTAGCATAGTAAGTTATGAATAACATCAATAAAAGAATAAACATACCTGTACTGTACTTTTATTTCCTCAAACCACCCCCGACTGGGGTCAAACCATTCCCGACTCGCACTGAAAGTTTCACCACTACTGCTCTCACCTTCACCATCGACTTCCTTCCTCACATCTCGCCACAAAGACCGTGCCTTTTCTTGAATAATGGCTTGCGATACGGGCATGCTGCGCTGCGTTTGGTAGCAGGCGGAATTGTGAATTATTTTTTTCAGTATCTGGCATTGCGAATAACGGAGCTGGGTTTGCGAATAGCGGAATTTGGTGTCAAAAACTATATTACGTATAAGCGAAGCTATGAATAATGGGGTATACCTGCAATGCAGTGATAGATACTTTAATGAGACATCTAGTTATTTTTTACTTTAATTATTGCATATATTGTTTTCCTTTAATGCTAAATATATAAGTGGTGGCAAACAATGATTGCCCCCCCCCCCCGTGCACAGATGAAACTAATAGAGGTGCAAAAAACTGATTGTTGCATCTTTTAGACAATTTAATTCTACGTCTAAACAAAACCACTCAATAATTGGTGTTGCCTCCTTGTGCTTGGCGGACGGCAAGGGTAGGAGGTGCTGGAGAGACTCGAAAAGGTCAGTGTCGTACTCAAGATTTCGGAGGATTATTTCGATGTGCTGCTCCATGATCCGGCGGCAGAATTTTTCAGGATCTATCCTGAAAGACCGAGTGGAATCCCTGATATTTGCTGAACCACCAGCCACCCGATTCTGCCGCCGGACCATGGAGCAGCACATCGAAACAATCCTCCGAAATCTTGAATACGACACTGACCTTTTCGAGTCTCTCCTCACCTCCTACCCTTGCCGACTTGAAGCCGTCCGCCAAGCACAAGGAGACAACACCAACTATTAAGTGGTTTTGTTTAGACGTAGAATTCAATTGTCTAAAAGATGCAACAATCATTTTTTTGTACCTCTATTAGTTTCATCTGTGCAGGGGGGGGGGCAATCATTGTTTACCACGCTGTACTTGATATACATAAGGTAGTTGTGAAAATGCTTTGATTTTCCTATTACTATCATAAATATAGATAGATCATTCTCTAAATCATAGTATTTTAAGAGCATCATTTTAGTCGCAAACTCATTATAATACTGATAGATCAGAGCTTTATCGAGACATCATTGTTATATTCTATCGAAAAAATATGCCTTGAAAGACCAAATTTAAGATATTACCTACAGAATAGCAGCACAGAAATTCACCGCAGGATTTTTCATTATTATATTTGTCCCCCCTCCCTCAACTTTTGAAAGCTAGTTACGCCCCTGTGTGTGTATATATATATATATATATATATCTTGGTTACCTTGGTTTTGTTACCTCCCAAATTGTTCATTCTGACGAAGGTTAAGATTATCACTCCACCTTAGATCTACAGTTTAACGTGGAATCCGAACCACGCCCCACTACGGGCGGCCAGAAATTACAAAGTCCTCTCATGACTCTCAATCAGCAGCTCAGCGTCTTAACCACTAGGCTACCAGGGTACCCATTTATCTACCAACCAATTTTTATTGTGTGGAAGGATGAACAGCTGGGTTTGCTACGCACCGCCTGCCGTCACCGGGTTTCGAACCCAGGGTCGGTGGATTCATAGTCAGCGATCCTAATCACTACACCACCGAGACGCATATATATATATATATATATATCTTTCTCTCTCTCAATAATAGACTTGTAATTATTACTCTATAGAAAGTCCCCACATTTATTTTTGATTTGACAAGGAGAACGATATATACTCTTATAAATTTCGCAAGAATATAGCTATGAGCAAGCATGGCTAAGAATAGCAATGAGATATGCAAATTCACCACTTCATTAGCATACTTTAAGTGCTCATTCGAAAGGTCATCCACTCCTGGAAAAGAACCTGTCGTTAACTTTTTAATCAGATTCTTAATTTCAGGAACTCAAGGCCATGTATTTTCTCTGGTATCTCCAAAGGGAGTTTCGTTACCGCCTCCATTAAGATTAACCTTTCTCCATGGTCGCTTTTAAGCGGGCATTTACCCCGAACCTCGCGTTCAACATAAGTCTCATAATGAGGACCATGTTGAAAGAGTCTTGGCAAAATGAGGACCTCACTTTGTGAAGGCTTTTTATTCCAGTGAAGGTTAATTTGAACTATATTGTAAAATCATTTCGACGCGACGACTCTCTTAATAACTAAATACCATATAATTTAAATATTACAAAACGTTACGCAACGATTCATTGTTCAAAAATGTGAAGCTGCGTCTCTCATAAAGAAAATGCAATTCCTAAAATTAACATTTATGGCAGTACTGTGACATAAAATTCTGTTAGGTTTGATAGCCAAAAACGGGACTTGATATTGTAATTGGATGGAGCCTATTGATATCACTGATGAATTGTCTGGTCGATCTTAAAGAGATATTTGACGAAATCGAAGCTGAATCAAGATTACTCTGATGCAGTCACTCGAAACCGCATCCTAAAATTTCCAGATGGAAAAAGTGATATGAATGTAACTCGCTGTGACAGATTTAGGATTTAATGTTTTTTCCGAGTTATTGATAAACTTGTGGCAGAACTAGAAAAACGATGTTTTTCTTACCGAGTATTTGGAGATGTAGGCGAGCGGCCAACCCTGATAACAGACAGGCTATATTTTTTTAGTTTAATATCCCCATCGTACAGAAATGTACAACATGTCCTAAAATGATCTGCACCATCTCTACATATAAGTTTGGCATGTTGTCCTCTATTCTGAGTGTGCTAAGATAGTAAAATCAGCCATTAACTTCAGCTATGTACAGATACTCGTGTATTCATGTTTTCAATTCACGCATTACAACTGAAATCTTTGAAGACACAATGAACAGTGAAAACAAGGTTTATTTCCCATGAAGTTATACATTTTGTGAAAGCTCTTATGCTACATTATATCAATTTATCTATAAAAACATTCTTTTACATGATATATTTTATTTTTTGCCTAAAACCGTTATTGTTAGACCCAAAAAATATCACCTAAAATACGGGTGTTTCACAAAATTGATTAATATGAGTTACACAAAACTAATTTCGACTACAATAATTCAGGTATTTTGATACTCCAAGCATTAATACACTATGTTGAACAAAATGAATGCCATATTAAAATGTTGAATCACCATACAAAGTACTGTGGCTACATGGGTTAATAATGGAGACCTCTGTTCGCATGTCAGCAGAAAGGTTTATCGTTCAGTTATGAAAAACAGGCAAATGTTGGCATGATTACAATACATATATATGATAATAATGTTGCACTTGAAAATAAAGTTTGAATTGTTAACTGTGTGAAAGTACCGATATTGAGATTTGAAGAACGTCAATTTTGTAAAACAAATATTAAGTTACTATACGTATATCGATGTACATAACATAAAATCAGCTAAATCAACTAAAATCAATTAAACCAACTAAATTTTAACAATTCTTATCTTTATGAAGCAAACTACTAAATAACTTTAATATGCAACGCGCGAAAGAGGGACAGCATACATAAGGTACAAACAACTACGTGTCAGAGTAATCTCTATCAAGCAGCACAAGCTCGGAAGGACATTTCTATGCTTGCCAAAATTGAAGAAGACCTCATTTGCAGCTTTATGCTGTTTACCACAAATCCTGCATGGCAAACTATACAAGCAAGCATAACATCAGTGCTTCAAGGAAAATGGAAGAAGGAGAGAACATATACTGTACAAGAAAGCATTTACAGCACTAGTAGGAGAAATAGATGTTAATCTAAAACAAGGAAAAGCTTATAAGTTGAAAATCCTGCTAGACAAATTCCAACAGCTGTTACCTGGCCACATTGATACCCAAGCAGAAAAATTTCAGCGCCGTCTCATGAAGCATTATGGTGATAACATGTTATTCATGCCCAGCAAGGACATGAATGAACAAACCCATCACAAACCACCGCTGGATGAGCTAGAATCAGTGCTGTCCAACTTCTATAAAGCGCGGCCAAGATATTGCCTATAATCATACACTGTTGGTTAATACGACTTAGGAACCCGCTGAATGTTGTTCTCCCTACTAGAAATGACAAAATAGGGAAGAAAATTCAGGAATGAAATTTGGCAAACGTCCATTCCGCGGGCCGCAAGTTGGACAGCGCTGAGCTAGATGAATAACCATATTATAGCATTGTACACTAAGAATTTATTAGTGTGTTTCATGTATGCTGTTACAACGTGAGTTATTCCTCAGTATGGGGTAGACTGCTAATAACACATTGAATTGATATGCTCTCTCTCTCTCTCTCTCTCTCTCTCTCTCTCTCTCTCCCTCTCTCTCATGCGTTCTCTCTCTCCCTCTCTCTCTGGAATATATATATATATATATATATATATATATATATATATATATATATATATATATATATATATATATATATATATTAGTGCTTGATCGGATGTCAGTTTTTCAACATCTGCGGATGCGGATTTTTAATTTCAATATCCGCGGATGCGGATGCGGATATTTAGTTAATCTATCAATATAATATAGAATTATGAATATATGACATAATTTTCCAAATTTCGTGATATTACTATTATGGCAGGCAATGCATAAGAATTAAAATTAATATTAATATTTTCATTATGATAAAAATAATAACTTTCTCAAGAGTTTTAGCCACAGAAAATTCAATGAAACAAGTTTCATTCAATTTTCTATGTTACCAGGTATTTATATTTTGAGGTTTATACTGTATGTTTGTTTGTTCATTAATAATTCACTGGTCAACAAAATCAAACTTTTTATTTGTCACATGAACAAAAATGGGTGGATATTATAGGTTTTTTACCGCTGTTAAAAATGGCCTCAAAATTTTTCTATCACCCACCAATATTGAGTGAATCGAAAATGAAATTTGGATTAATTTATAGGCGTAATAGCAATATCAAAGTAGAAAATGCATATTGAATTCACGTAAAATGTGGCTACTGATGATTTACGCTTGTATTTCGCCTCTGGGCCATCCCTTGACAATGTCCAGCAGTAGTCATTCAACATGCTGGGGCTCCACTTGCCCTGGTATCGCTTCTCCATCGTGGATATTTGTTGATGAAAGCGTTCCCCATGCTCATCACTAACATCGCCTAAGTTTGTTGGGAAGAAGTCGAGATGTGAGTCAAGAAAATGAATTTTCAACGACATGTTGCACCCGACGTCTTTGTAGGCTTTGAGAAGTTCTTCAACAAGTGACTTAATTTTCGGCCTTGAAGTTTCCGAGGAAATTTGTGTTCACTACTTTAAATGCTCTCCAAGCTGCTCCTTCAACTTCACTTAGAGTTTCATCAAACGCGCTGTCTCTCATGATTTCTCTAATTTGCGGGACCACAAATATCCCTTCTTTGATTTTGACCTCGCTGATCCTCGGAAATTTCTGTTTCAAGTAGATACCCCCCCCCCCCCTGCCATTTTGATCCATAGTCTTAAAAAAATTTTGCATTAAGAAGAGGTGAACTGGTGAGATTCTTATGCCCTGGAATAATCAACGCTTGTCGAAGTGGTCATTGTTTCTTTCAGTAATGGCTTTCCCGTGCTCTGCTGTCCCATTCACAGAGGAAACAACAGAATTTCGTATAACCCAGTTGTAAACCAAGAAGAAGTGCAATCACTTTCAAGTCTCCACAGATATGCCAAGAATATTTATCATATTGGATATGTTTCACAAGCAGGTGCATATTGTCGTATGATTCCTTCATATGTACGGCATGTGCTAATGGAACTTTAGGGTATTTATTTCCATTATGGAGTAATACAGTTTTTAAACTCAGCTTCGAATAATCAATAAATAGGCGCCATTCGTTTGGATCATGTTGTTGGCCAAGGGTTTTCATGAGAGGGTAGAACGTTTCTTTGATGCTTGCGGTAAAAAGATATCTTAGTGCCTTTTTCTTGAAGATTCCAACCTTTCAACCTGGAAGCCGAAAGTTCGGATTGATCTTTTGACAATTTCAGATCACAGACAAGCTCGCTCAGGTCTGCTTGAGATATAAAGTGAGGCTCTGTCGATGAACAAGATGGTTCAAACATTGGATCAACATCGTCCATCAGTAAACCATGTTGAGCTTCGTCATTACCATTGTACACAATTTCATTTTCATCATCTAAATTCCACGTTTCCGGTGGCCTTGGTACTGACAAATGTTTATTATGTAAAACAGGCCTTATGGCTGATGGTAAACTTGGGTATTGTACCATATGTTTAGATTTCGCAGTAATGCCTAGTATATTTGTTAAGCAGAACTAACAATCCGTTAAATGGTCTTTCGGCTCTCTCCATATCATCGGAACAGCAAACGGCATTTGACAAGACACATTTAGCCAGCCTGTCAGAAGTCTTAAACACGTAATACAGCATACATGAGGTGCCCACGTCTTGTTCTGATCCCCTACCTTGCAACCAAAATAAAGTTCGTATGCTTTTTTGACGAGAGGGATGAAATTTCGCCTTTGAAATTTAAGTGTTAACTCTCTGCACACAGAAACAGTTTGGATGGTTGACACACTTGCGTGGCATTCTGTCATGAAACAATACGAACGCACTGACACAAAAAATGGTTAAGGAAAATCACGAATAAAATGCACGATGTTCACTGAGTGAAATCAAATGAGTAACTGACAAATGAAAGTCAACAGTGACGTGTAGCAACTTATAAGCAGAGGAAGAGGAAGGGGCAGTCCCCGCCCCCTTCCTATTCTCACTCAAATCCTAAGTAATGTAAATTCGTGTGTCACTAAAACTGCGGGTGATAGAAAAATTCTGTTTTCATTTTCGTAATCAACGTAAAAAATTACACATAGTTCAAGTAAAAATATCTCTGTGACAAAAACTTTGTTGACCAGTGAATTAATACTTTACATGAAATGTGCATGACTGGGCCTTATAAGCTACTTTATAAGCTAATTTAATTGTAAATTGCATAATTTATTAGAGATAATATCCGCATAACATCCGCAGTCAGAAGTGCGGATGCGGATGTTAAAAATGATGCGGATATCCGGTCCACCACTAATATATATATATATTATATATATATATATATATATATATATATATATATATTAAACAGCGTTCTGTTCGAGATCATAAACTTCGGCTTAATGACCCGCAACCCGGAATACTCTGTCAATTTTTAAAATGTATTTATTGTATCGTTCGCGAAATCTGGGCCCCAAAAACTTTCACAGCTGCGGGAACGAACTTCGCGCACTGACGAATTTTACTGATGAGTTTCTGGAGTTCTATATTTCAGAGGAAAAGCTAAATTTTCCGAATCGAATTTAGATAGGGCACCATAAATAAATTTACAAACCAACCTCTTTAAGTTCCTTGTATAAATGCAGGCTTACCATACATTCAAATCCCCCACCATATCATCGGGGCAGAATACAAGATCAAAAAACAACGCATTTCTCTCTCTCTACAAATGGGAATATCTGTCACGCCGCAGATTTCACGGGGCATCCAATCACAACCCTGTGGGCGGACCCCAGAACCTCTGTTTGGCTGCTAGTCGTGGCCTACGCGTCAAGCCCAGCTCAAAATTCACTGATAGCCAATAGGAAGCTCGCGATTCGTGTGTTGTAGGTTGATCACAATCACAAGCCCCATTTATAAAAGGGGCACTTCATCTCAGGACCTCAGTTCAGTAGTTTTTTCGCTCAGTGCTTTTGAAATACCCGCCATGAGTCAAGAATCGCTCTACAACTCTCCCGAATTGTTTGAAGATCAAGACGTCCCATCATTCTCTGCAATTTTTCTTTGGAACGCTGTGGACGGTAACACCCTACTTTCAACGCAGACTGTTGCAGAAAGTTGCGATGCATTGCAAGATCCAACGGACACTTCATTTGAAATGTAAGTGATTAATTTGTGATTATATATACACTGCGGTTCATTCAGTGCTTTTAATTATTGTCTGTTTCGTTCGTGGTTATTTCTGCATATATATATATATATATATATATATATATATATATATATATATACAGTATATATATATATATATATATATGTGTGTGTATATATGTGTATATATATATATATATATATATATATATATATATATATATATATGTGTGTGTACACACAGTATATATATATATATATATATATATGGTGGAGCTATGCGGGTCATTCAGTGTTAATTAACTTATAAATACCATAATAAATGTGTTTTGAAAATTAGTTTGTGATTTAAACGGAAATGTATATACACCTTTACATAATATACATACAATAAAAATATTAAAAACTATTAAGAATTGTCTGCGGGTTCGAAACCCGTTGCAGGCAGACGAAGCGTAGCACACCCAGATAATCTTACTTTTGAGCTGTAAATTAGCGCACTTGCTTTTAATTATTCTCTGAGATGTCTTAGCACACCCAGCTAATCTTCCTTTTGAGTTGTAAATTAGTGCACTTGCTTTTAATTACTGTGTTTCCTTCGCGGTTATTTCGGCATAATATATATATATATATATATATATATATATATATATATATATATATATATATATACACATTTCAACTGCAAAGACCACGCAGTATAATTAACGTAAAGAACGACGCTTGTATAGGAGAACATTCCGCGCAAGATGAGGAGAGAGAACGAACAAATATATATATATATATACACACACAGTATGTATATATATGGTGGAGCTTTAATAATACATTTCTCGATAATTTAAAGACAGCACCGCAGTAGGATTTTAGAAATATAAAAAACTTTTAAGATTATCCTGATGCTTACTTTTGAAAACTGTCAGGATATCTGCTTTGTAATTACAATATGCCAGGCGTCCTAATCGGGATTTTCCCTTATTGTATCTCTTTAATTAAACTAGTTTAATTTTACTTAACTTTATTTGATTCAGCATGAACTAATCATGTTAACTTCTCATTAAAGGGACGAAACGGAACTTTATCGTGTTAGCTACTTTTCGTTTTGATGAAAGGGGAATAAATGATATGAATGCTTTACCGCACAGCCAACCCAGCGAGCTGAATACAGAGGTCGAGGTAATGGCTCACATCCGGTCCAACGAATGCCAGGTCATCGAGTAACTAATGTAAGTATTTTTGGGCTTAAGAACAAAACACATTGTATTTTCATTTAATTTATTAAATGGTAGAAAACATGTACAAAGCGGAACCAGTGTCCATTAAATGAGTCTTACTGGCGACAAATAGGCCTTTACACAATATAGATACACACCTTTACACAATACAGAGGGTGCTAACATATGGGAACTTTTTTTTATTTGTTTGCATACAAACTCGTCATTCATTTCAGTGTTGCACATATCGAATAATTTTTAAAAAATTATAAATCCCTTCCCACATGACATGTGCATGAGAAATGAGAGGCTGTACATGCTGCACATATTACTATAATATCCTCGAAAGCGGTACGGGTTCCATACAATCTCAGGTACATGTATCTGCTCGATAAATTGTACAACCACAGGATCATTCCAGGGCTGAGTGCCGAGTGAGTCAAAATAGTACATTCTTTCCCTATTTTTAAAATAGATTGCAAACCAATGAATCCCCTCACCCCCGACAATGTGGGTGTTCACGATAATCTCGTACCAGTTTCTCGTAGTTGTCAATTTCAATATTTCATTCTTCGCAAGCACGCCGATAAATTTGGAGCGTATGATTCGATCACTTTTCATTACTCTCTGGAGTGTATTCGCGTCCATTTTAAAAGTCTGTGACCACGTTCCTGAAACGGTCAACTTCTATTAGTGCTTGTGATTCGAGGCACACGAGTACACTAATAGGAGCGTCTATAGGTTTGGCAAATTCCAACCTGACTGAGATATTCCCACCCTGTTGTGGACTTAAGTGGGTGTTTACGCCGGCAGACAAATCAGGGCGTAACATCAAATGAATAAATGTTAAATTCTTCGACAAATTCTTTCTGCGTTACGCCAAACCCAAGTTCATCACAGGCACCTGTATTATGAGCCAGACTACTATAAGCTCTCGCGCAGAGCGGGAGCACAGTCTGATGAATAGTCCGTAATCATAGTCCCTCCCAAAGCGATGCCATTTACGTATAGGGTTATATTTTTAAGGCCGAAATTCTCGCATTTAAAGGCACTCTTTTCATATTTTCCATTCGTCGAGGCGTGGTCCTGCATTCTAATTAATATCCTTTTAGGTAGGACTCCAAGGGCCACGTTTTCTAGTTGCTTCGAGGCCAACCCGGCGGGCACCGTGTATAGTTTGATCTGTACCCTGTTAATTGGGTATTTTACTATGGCGTGTATTAAGTCTTTCTCAATTTCTATTTGTTTTGGCGAACTTAATTTCACTCGAAGTACGCGCAAATACGTCTCCATGATGTGAATCACAACGGGTTTCGCGCCCTCTTCTTGATCAGACCCCAGATTTATGCAGATCTCAGGACTCGTGCGGTTGATCTTTAGTTTCAGATCGATGCCGTTCATAGGCAGTTTTTCCTGGAATGTGAAGTCTGTATGAAGACGTCCAAAACACTCGTATATCTTTTTTTTAGAATTTTTAAATTTATCCTTTATACCACTTTCTTTAGTTTGGTAATATTCCTCGGCGGTTAAAAAGGTGTCGTTCGTAGGTGATAATACCCGGTTCCTGCCGAGATGTTAACCTGATTTAAATACACCTCACACTGGCTGAATATGGAGTGTAAAAAATTGGTTTCAGGGTATGCAGAGTAACTATCATCGCAGTCCGTTCCATCTGAATGGGCTATACGCAGTTTAGCCTACATGTGCAATTAGGGTGGATCACTTTTCACTTTTTTTAAAAACTTATAGCTGGTCAAAGTTTTTCCCATGATTTGGTTCAGTGGAAGTACACTGACACCATTTTTACCAAAATCGATCAATATTTAGGGGTCGCGCATCGACCTTGAAAATTTCAATTTTGGAAATTTGGCCAAATTGACAATTTTTTACTGAATACAGATAAATCATCAAATGACCATATTTTCTGAATCCTCTCAGTGAAAGAAATCCTCTCAGATACTTATACACTCACCTAGAAATAACATTAAAATTTAAAATACCGTATTTGTCCCCGTTATGGACGTAATCATAGCATCAGTAGCTGGCGCATCCTAAAATCCAAATTACACACACACACACACACGCTATGTCTATGACCAATATTTTTACTAATCACAGTTTGCTTTTTACAGATCAACTGTGTCAATTGATTCTTGTTTGATAAGTCTAGACTTTAGTACAATGGATAAACTGTTAACAACTAGGAGTGGGAAGACTCTGAAAGTTACTTATTCTGGAAAAGAGAAAGCAGCAACAACAGCACCACCTTCTCTAAGGTCAGCCACGGATGTCTTCTTAATTGGTCAGCCATCTTCCTCGATCGGTGGTGCCAAATTGCCAACCACCCATCAAGTTCTCCAGTACTTCTTCTATGCCAAGCAGGAAACTACTGACAGGAAGGCCGCCATAAAAGACACGGTGGCCAATGTTCTGGCATTTTGGAACATGGCACGTATAAAGACGATCACGAGGCGTAACTGCGAAAGAAAACTGGAGTTACTGTGGGAAGAGTGGCGCTCGCTGCAGAAGAGCAAGATGAGAGACAGTGACGCGGGAAAAGGCAGGGAGAAGTTTTCAGAAAATCTGAACAAGCTCTGGGACATCGGAGCTCCCGATGCTATTGAAGAGATACAGAAAAGTCGACTGCTCTCAGACAGCAACAAACAAGAAGATATTAAATTTTATGAGGATCAACGGGGCCTGCGCCAGGCAACAATGAGTGGGAATGATAAAGTGTTCGTTGTCAAGAGAAAACGGCAACTTTCAAGACAACAATCTCGTGATGAGCCAGGCACCTCAAAAACGAAATTAGGAACCGAAGCTGAGAGCGACGATGAATCTATAGAAAGCAGATCATCGAGCAACTCCGAATCACAGCTAGAACAACCATACCGACAGCCGAGAGAATCAACTCTATCAATCAGCCTTCCTCACCGCATCATCAATGCAACGGCTGTTATTGAAGTGGCTGATCGCTTCCGGATGTCCAATAATCAGGTGTGTATATATCAGTAATGATCTTTCCTTGACAAAGATATAATAGACGTAACGACGGAAAATTTAGTGATTATTTTGTCACATAAAAACCATACGCATCCTTGTCAATTTCCTTTCAATTTCGCACATAGGTGGCAAGTGTCGTGGCGGCAGTCCTACGTTCGGCAGATCCACCCGCAGATCTGGACAAATTCAGTATCTCGAAGGACACGTCTCGCCGTGGAAGAGTGGCACATCGTTGTGAAGTGTCGACAGCTGTACAGAAATCCTTCGTATCTCCGAGGCATGATGTCGTCCACTGGGACGGTAAAGTAACCAAGGTCAGTTTTGCCCTCACCGTGGACGACAGTGAATTAACATGTTCCAGTGACGACAGTGGATTGACATATTCCAGTGGACGATACCGTTCCGACTGTTGCTGACGGCACCGGTCTGTTCCAGGCCCAGGCGACCTTTCGTGCTCTCAAAGACTGGGGATGCGAGAACAACGTGATTGGACTGTGCTTCGACACAACTTCCTCCAATACGGGGAGGGTGCAGGGTGCGGTGGTCCGGCTGGAGAACATGCTTGGTAAACCGCTCTTCCAGCTGGGCTGTCGCCATCACGTTATGGGGCTCATCGTGGGGGCAGTGGTCATCACCGCGTTTGGAAGAACCACAGCACCAACTGAACCTTTGTTCCAGTATCTGAGGAGAAGGTGAATTTCAAGTCTAAGGCGCATTTGTTTTCTCCAATGATTTTTTGCCTTCAGAGCAATTGAGATATCAGCGTCCTTTTACTAATGATGTTAATAGCAGTCGAAAAGGGAAACTTCAGTCGTTTTCATGCAATATTTTCATAACTCCCCTTTCAGGTGGGACAAGCTCGACCTCTCGACTTATCGCGAGCTGGAGATCGAGCATTTGGCGGAGGTGACGTGGCTGATGGAGCTCCGAGATGAGGCAGTCAAGTTCCTCGGCACCGCTTCTGGTCTTGTCAAAGAAGACTACCGAGAAGTGGCGGAGATTACACTCCTGGTACTCGGGGCCCAGCCACGTCGTGGCACACACTTCATGCGCCCAGGAGCCTACCATCATGCGAGGTGGATGGCCAAGGTTGGTATTTTGAATTAGAAGTTAAATATTGTATTGCCTTCTGCAAACAGCCATTTGAAGTCCCTACCAGAAAAAAATAAGATAAATAATTTACCATTAAACAAACTTATATGGAGTGGTATCGGTATTCATACATCACAGTGCGTATTCGTTTCAGATCATCTACTACACGAAGCTCCTGATGTTCAGCGGTCAGCTGGAGTTCGACGACGAGCTGGTACAGAAACTTCAGAGAGTGGTACTATTTACTGCACTCCTCTACGCACCTGCCTGGCTGGCGGCTCCTGTCGCAGCTGATGCCCCGCTGAATGACCTTGTGCTGTACCAGCGTCTTCTGCAGTACAGGGCTGTGGATCGCGAGATTGCAGAGGCTTCACTGGCAGTGATCAGGCGGCACTTGTGGTATCTGAGGCCTCAGACCGTCGTTTTCGCCCTCTGCAGTGACAAAGTGGAAGACACTGTGAAGCACGAGATGGCAAAGAAGCTGTGCCGCCTCGCTGTGCCCGAGGACTTCACGTATGACAACGTCTCGGTTGATGACACGACGCGCCTTCCGGACCTGATCGATGGGTCATCGTGGTTCGTGTTCACAGGCCTGCAGGTGTGCGCGTCTACGTGGCTCACTCTGCCGGTGAATAAGTGGGATCAAGATAAGAACTACTGTGATCTGAAGAATGTCATCTCGCATCTGAAAGTTACCAACGACGTGGCAGAGAGAGGGATAAAACTGATAGAAGATTACGCGAACACTGTCACAAAAGACGAGTCACAGCTGCAGGGTCTTCTTCAGCTTGTGGAAAAGAGCCGGAAAGAACTCGGTGACTTCAAGAAGTCGTCACTTGCCAAGATGACGTAGCGCAGAGGGAAAGGGAGTTAGCAGAGAGAGTACATGGCGCACGCCTTAAGATGACGTGTGTTCTAACCACGATTCATACAGTTTTTGAACCTAGTTAGGGGCACCGGAGTAAGTGCCTTTAGTGATATCGGTAAACCGTTTTAATACAAAATACATTTGATCTTTCCTTATTCGTTTTATCTTATCCTAAAAAGCAGACAATGGCAGACAGCATATGGAGGTACGGGGACAAATACGGTATTTTAAATTTTAATGTTATCTCAAGGTGAGTATAACTTCTAAACCACTTGTCCTATCAACTTAGTAAGTATCTGAGAGGATTTCTTTCACTGAGAGGATTCAGAAAATATGGTCATTTGATGATTTATCTTTATTCAGTAAAAAATTGTCAATTTGGCCAAATTTCCAAAATTGAAATTTTCAAGGTCGATGCGCGACCCCTAAATATTGATCGATTTTGGTAAAAATGGTGTCAGTGTACTTTCACTGAACCAAATCATGGGAAAAACTTTGACCAGCTATAATTTTTAAAAAAAAGTGAAAAGTGATCCACCCTAAATTGTGCATGCAGCTCGGGTCAAAAAAGTAAGGGCCTGAGCTGGGTATCACGAATTCTATAGGGGCACTTGGCGAACTAATTGTGTTTAATGGGTTAATTGTAATAAAGTCGCTATGCTCAATAGAGACCTCAGTGGGGGGCATATCAAAGAGGGACAGTTCCGATTTACAGCATTGTGAACTACACGAATGGAGGAAATGCTCCATAACGAGTCAGAAATAGTGCCACCTCTCTCGACAACTAGTAATCAGCCTATGATTCGTGAGAGTAGTGTCCTCAGCTTATATCAGTTAAAAAAAATGATCAGCCACAGGCTTCATACGCTTAGAGCACTTCGTTTTTGATCTCCTTTTACGTTTAGCGCCACGTGATGGTAACCCCTTCTTACTGGCAGCTCTCTTCTTTCCGCCACCACGCATTTTTCTCTTTGCATCTTTAATGATTTCGTCCCGTGTACGTTTTAAATGTTTTTTTAGAGCTTCTTTAGGTTTAGTTCCACCCATTATGTCTTCTGCCGCGTTAAAACCTGTTTGTAACGCCTTCCTCCCTAGGTATCTGGCACCCCTCTTCAACAGTGGGACAGCGGTGCGTAGTATGGATGAAAAAATGGATCCAAGCCCACTCCCACGCTGATATCTTACCCCTCAATAGACTGTGAATGGCCTTCGGGTCATTATAAACGACGAAAGTGTAGTTTCACTGTTAAGCTCCCATCACCGAATGGGAAATTTTTCCCCTCAATCGTTCTTATATATATATATATATCGAGATGTTGGTTAATAGATTAGTTGCAACATTTACATAATGGGGCTTGTCATATGTAATGGTCAAACTTTTCCCTCTATGGTTGGGGATGTGTGCAATGCGCAACAGGCGCGCCTGGGTGTCCCCAACAAACTGATGCTCTACGATATTGCTGTAAATATAGCACATGTCTGGGGATGGAGAGCTTTCACCCAATTTCTCCATCTTCAACTGATACATTAAGCTAGACAAGTCATGCTGTGCTTCGTGAAAGGTATCTCTTTGGAGAGCTGCGCTATATCGGCCCTCAGCCACAATTGTGAACAGCTCTTTATCTTTAATATTTCTACTAAGCGTTGATTTTAACTTCAATGTGCATGCAGGCGTGTCTACAGTTACGACTTCAAAAAGTAAATCGTTTGTCAGGTACGACTTTTCAAGACTCTTGTTTAACCCCGTCACAATATCCATGGCTGTATCATAATGCCCGATTCCTAGCGATACATTTGTGCTATAGTACTGCACCTCACCGAACATGACTGATCGCATAGTATTGTCTAAGGTTATGTCTAATTTTTCGCACTCATCGATTCTTCTAAGGATCAGAAATATAATTTGCTCATTTTCAAGAGTTAAAAATTTGGTGACTAACTGGAGTTCACATAAACCCACCTCATACGAATCACGCTCCAATTCAATGGGTCCGTGGAGTTCTGTCACAAAGTTAGCAAGGGTGTTGTTAGGATGTACAGACAGAGAAGAAGAGGACGGGAGTGTGACATAGAAGTGGCTAGGCGCCATGTTGCATACTATTTAAGCTTTATTATTGCAGCAGCTTTTATATAGGTGTTGAAGCTTTCGGGGTAACCCAGCCATTTCACCAGATACATTTTTCTCTTTCCTGAACCTTTGCTGCCTAAAATTTTTTAAATTTTAAGCGCACTTTTTCCTAAATTAAATGTCACTTTCTGCAACTCCTCGCGGTAAAAGCCTCCAGCGATCTCTTCCCCATTCAAATCTGTACTGAACGGACGCATTTCCTGAGCTCTCTGATATTGCATCTAATTTTGCATATTGCTAATAATTTTACTTTTGAAAAGTTTTGAATTTTATATACTTGTGTTTATATTCACAGTGTTATAGTTAAGTAATTGAATATTAGTGGTTTTTAGCGATTTAGAAGTTTTCATAGCGTGCCGGCTTAATTTAACTTAAACTTGTGACGGTTACAAGCTAATTTTAACTGCGCGATGCCGTCGCAGAAAGCGTCGTGTGTTAGGTGTGGGGTAAACCCGTGGTATTCGGAATTTAAAGATTATAACAGCCGTCCTATGGCGATTACCGAGAGATCAGTTTGTTTCTTTTGCGAGTTAAGGGAGGAAATAGTTGACATAAAAAGCAGTGTACTGAGGTAACGGAAAGACTTGCAGGGCAGGGGTAAGGCTACGGTTGACGAAAGCCGAACCAATACTAACGTTGAAGACGTTAGTAATTTGAAGGGTGAGGTGCGTAACCTAGTTTCTAGTTTAGATAGCTTATGGGGAAAGTTGGATAGAGTTGAGGAAGGGGTTAAGGTTGGTCCGAGATTAGTGGATGGGGAGGGATTTAGAGAAGTTAAGGGAGGAACTAGGCCGCGTACGTTAGGTGATAGGAATTCCCCCCTATCGAGGTTTCGAACCCTTTCGCCCATTTGGAAAGGGACGAGAATGAGGGGGAAACTATTTTAATTGGGGACTCTTTAGTGCGCCACATGGACAAAGAGTTCGTTGAACGGCATCCAACCAAGAGCAGGAGGGTCTGTCTCCCAGGGGCCAGGGTTGACAGAGTTAGAGACGAAGTGGATAGGAGTGACGTTGCCTCCCGTCACTCGATGTTGGTGACGATGGTAGGGGGCAACGACTCGTATAGGCCCGATACGAGAGTGCCTGACCTTTTGGAGAGATATAGGGGTTAATTAGGTACCTAAAGGAGAGGTCAGATAGGTCTTTAGTTCTAGGTATTACCCCTAGGCACGGTTTGGGTCTTAGGATTACGTCTAAAACGATATTTTTGAACACTAAATTAGAAGAGATTTGTGCTGAGGAAAATGTACCCTTCGTAAAGCTGTGGTCAGAATTCAGTGATCCTAGCCTTTTTATAAAAGATGGGGTGCATTTTAATGAAATAGGTAATGCTAGGCTAGGTAGGTTAATTGACGAAAAAGTACGAAAGCTGTATAGGTCGAAGCCTTCTTTAAACGTTGTGGGTCCGGGGAACGCAGGCCCGACTTGAAAAATAGTTTAAAACGCCGGCCCGTGGTAAAAAATAACTTAAACGTCTTTTATTGTAACGCGCGTAGTATTAGAAATAAATTAAATGAATTTAAGGCGATAATTTATTCCGGTAACTACGATATAGTTGCTATCACTGAAACGTGGTTAAATACCGTGACTCGGGACTTGTTGGGGGAATTTGATATAGCGGGTTTTAAACTCTTTACTAATGATAGGTTACATAGGATTGGAGGCGGCGTTTTGCTGTACATTCGTAATTCCCTTAGGGCTATCGAGGTTAAGATAGATTTTCCGGCAGCAATTACTGCGATATGCGTTGAAGTTAGGGCACGTAGTATTAGTCTTAATTTTGTTGTTGTTTATAGACCTCCCGTTCAACCCCTCGATACCGATACTAGATTTTACTCACTTCTTGGTAACTTTATTGACAATCGGAATAGTATAATTGTCGGAGACTTTAACTGCCCTAATGTTAATTACGAGACTTTTACTGGTAATGAGGAGGGTTTGAGATTGATTGAGTTCATGGAAGATAATTTTTCACGACAGATGGTTACCGAACCAACGCACAGTGACAATATTTTAGATTTGGTGATGACGAACGGCAAAAATATAGTCAAAGGTTTAGAAGTAAGCGAGAGTTTAAGATGTAGTGATCATCAAATTCTTAGGTTTAAGTTATTGATAGAAAACACTAAGGATAGTGACATAATAGAAGTCCTTGATTTTCGTAGGACCAATTTTGATAGTTTTGCGGATAGGATGAGTAGTGGACTGGGATAACTTATTTATGGGTAATGACACAAATTTGCATTGGGAGGCGTTTAAAGAAAGTTTTAGGAATACTGAAAGGGAGTTTATTCCTCGTCGGCCCAAGCGCGCTAGAAATCATGGTAGGCCCAAGTGGTGGACTAGGGAAATAGGCGAGTTCATAAACGAGCGTAACAGAGCGTATAGACTTAATAAGCGCAATGGCATGGCAGCTAACTTTAATAGATATATCTTTCGTAGGACCAATTTTGATAGTTTTGCGGATAGGATGAGTAGTGGACTGGGATAACTTATTTATGGGTAATGACACAAATTTGCATTGGGAGGCGTTTAAAGAAAGTTTTAGGAATACTGAAAGGGAGTTTATTCCTCGTCGGCCCAAGCGCGCTAGAAATCATGGTAGGCCCAAGTGGTGGACTAGGGAAATAGGCGAGTTCATAAACGAGCGTAACAGAGCGTATAGACTTAATAAGCGCAATGGCATGGCAGCTAACTTTAATAGATATATCGAGCTTAGACGTCAGGTTAAAAGATCAGTTAGGAATGTTAAGCGTAATTTAGAGATACTTATAGCTGCGGATATTAAACATAATCCAAAAAAGTTTTTTGAATATGTCAATAATCGTAAGCCGATAAAAGATAGCATAGGCCCTCTAGTGGATATTAACGGCGCTTTGGCTTTTGACGTTCAGGCGATGGCGGGTATTTTCAATAAATTTTTTTTGACAGTTTTTACCCTAGAAGACGTAAATAATGTCCCCGACGTGGATGATATCCTTCCATTTAGTAGCGAGACTGTTTTGGATGAAATAACTCTTTACGAGGGTGAGATTGCGCATTATATCGATAGGCTAAAAATTAGCAAGGTTCCAGGCCCTGACGCTTTTTATCCCAGACATTTCGAAGATTTGAAAGACGTTATCGTAGGCCCCTTAACGAAGATTTTTATTCAGTCACTCGAAACGGGGATTATTCCTGAAGACTTCAAATTAGCTAACGTCACGCCTATTTTTAAAAAAGGCGACCGCACAGTAGCTAGCAATTATAGGCCCATTAGCTTAACGTCAATTGTCGGTAAATTTTTGGAATCCGTAGTTAGGGATCGTATCATCGATCACTTAGAAAGTCGAGATTTGATTAATAGTAGTCAGCATGGGTTTCGACGCTATAGATCTTGTTTAACTAATTTGTTAGAATTTTAAAACGAAATAGTGCGTGAATACGATAGGCATAGAGCGGCTGATGTTATTTATTTAGATTTAAAAAAGGCGTTCGATACAGTTACGCATAGAAGATTAATTGCGAAGGTTAAAGCGCACGGTATACGCGGTCAGGTAGCTAACTGGTTAGAGGAATGGCTTCGTGCTAGGAGACAGAGGGTCGTTGTTAATGGTAGTGAATCGGGGTGGTTTGATGTAGGTAGCGGTGTCTCACAGGGTTCAATGTTAGGCCCATTGCTATTCGTAATTTACATTAATGACATAGATGTAGGATTGACTAGTAACGTGTCAAAATTCGCGGACGATACTAAAATAGGCGGTAAGGTTGTTAACGAGGACGATAGAAATAGGCTCCAAGACGATGTAAATAGGATTATGGAGTGGACGGATAAGTGGCAGATGCAATTTAACGTAGACAAATGTAAAGTTTTGCATATAGGTTCTCGTAACAATAATTACACGTACACGATGGATGATAGAGAGTTAGCGAGCGTTGACGAGGAAGTAGATTTAGGCGTACGCGTATCTGAGGATTTAAAAGTTAGGAACCAGTGCCTGGAGTCTTGCGTAAAAGCTAATAGGATGTTAGGCTTCATAGCGCGTAATTTCGAATTTAAATCGAACGATATTATATTGCCCCTTTACAAGTCCCTAGTCAGGCCTCATTTAGAATATGCCGTTCAGTTTTGGTGCCCGTATTTGCGTGAGGATATTGATAGGTTAGAAAGGGTTCAGCGTCGTGCCACGAAACTAATTCCGTCATTGCGCAACAAGCCTTATGAAGATAGGATTAAAGAGTTAGACTTGCATTCACTCGAAACTAGGTGATTAAGGGGGGAGCTTATTGAAGTTTTCAAAATCGTTAATAACATCGATAACGTAAATTTGAACAAACTGTTCACTTTCGATAATAGCAATACTCGTAAATCGTAATAACGGGTTTAAGTTGCGTAGCAGACGTTTCATTACTAATATCGCTAAAAACTTCTTTACGTTTAAAGTAATTGATGAATGGAATAATCTTCCCGCGCTCGTCGTGAACTCTACCAACGTTAATATGTTTAAAAACCATCTAGATAGACATTTTAAAAATATTAACGTTAAAATAAAAAAATAATTGGCAACAGGAGCTCTGAGGGTCGTAATCGGGGATGAGTCTGTTGACGTCTAATGCCAGCTTGTGACATGCCAGTGTGTGTTATGCCAGCAAAAAAAAAAAAAATTATTCTAACACGAACTTAGTTGTAGCTTGTTGAGTAAATTAACCCACGTTTTGTTATTCTTTATACTTTTTTTCTTCTCTCCTTAATTGCATCTCTGTAACTCTTTCTTGCATGTCTGTAGTTTGCATGGTATGATAGTGTTTGAGTTAAAAATGTGTTGTAATGCGTTCTTATTTCACTTCTTTTCATCTTTCACGCCTTTCCAGCCTATTGGGCTTCATCCTCTACCTCCCTATGGAGTGGAGGATCGGTCTGCAACAGCTGGAAGAATGTGTTGCTTTGAATTAAGAGTGTGTTGTTCTTGAGTTAAGAATGTATTGTATGGTTTTAAGCGTTCTTATTTTACTTCTTTTCATCTTTTTCCGGCAGAGTGGGCTCTACCTCCTTATGGAGTAGAGGACCGTTCTGCAATCTTTCCTATTCTCTCCGACTATTTTTCTGACTTGTCTGACTTAACCCCTTATTCTCTTCTCTTAATCCCCTACTCTTTCCTTTCTCTCGGGCTAACCTTAGGGTGGATCTTAGGGTCTTTGTTAGCCTTGGCTTCTGTAGATCTGTAGATCATTATCTCGCCTTTAGGTCTCATAGCATTAACTTTAAAAATCTCACGTGTCCATCCTTGCTCAAATCCCTTCGCGAATTTTGAAATGTGTAGAGTGTGGTGGCGGTGCTCCATCTCTTCTTACCTCTGGACGCGTACCTCTTTCTAAAACTTCGTTAGGTGTTGTGCCAATCGTACGGTGGTGTGAACGGTTGTATGACGACGCCAATGACCCGA
The DNA here is from genome assembly GCA_023014485.1 of Bathynomus jamesi. NCBI lineage: Eukaryota > Metazoa > Arthropoda > Malacostraca > Isopoda > Cirolanidae > Bathynomus > Bathynomus jamesi. Next base: position 65,147 of record JAJOZX010012256.1, read on the forward strand.
GAACGTTTATATATCTGTATGTGTTTTTATGTGTAAAATAGCGATGCATGCGTTCCTTTATGGTACGTTCAACGCTTTCATCTAAAGAGGCCTTATGTATAGAACTGCTGTGTATTAACTGATATTAAACTCTGTCAGCATGTTCTGAAAAGCGCGACATATAAACTCTTTCCCCATATCCGTACAAAAATAGCCAGGAATCCTATCTTCTTTTAACATCAACGTTTTGGTCGCTTTAGCAACTGTTTCAGGCGATTTATTTTTCAGTGGAATTAGCCACAGATATCTAGAGAATACATCTATTATGAATAGGATGTAGCGGTATCCGTCATTATACACTGAATATCTTTGCATGTCTGTTAAATCCGCTTGCCAAATAGAGTCAACCGAAGCCGCTGTTGTCTTGGCCGTTTTAAACCTTTTTCTCACCGGTTTATGAAGTGTATAAGCATTCTGCTCCCGCAGAAACCTCTCAACGTCTTTTTTCCCTACTCCATAAACACCTCTGTACAGTCTATTAACGCCGCCATAGGAGGCGGGGTTAGAAATGTCATAATAGCGTTTACTTAATATGTTAGCCATTTGCGTATTTTAGAGACACGTGGATAAGGTTGGCCGTTTGTTCTCTTCTTTCTCCTCTTCAGAGACGCTGTGCTGGGGGCGATGGCGTACTCAGTTGTGACACATGCGAGACTTGATCCAGGTCTTTTAACCTATTCAGATTACCTATCAATGTTTTGGGGACATTTATTTGTTGTAGTCTTGCTTTAATATGCTTCCATCCTGTTGGTGAGGGCCTGTTCCACTTTCTCACCAGATCAAGAACAATGTCAACGATGTTGGATCCTTGTACCATTGTTCCTTCAACAATGACCTCGCCTGTATCGTGGGAGACTGCTTTTTAACACATGTTCGATGTGTTGTGTTCCGTTATTCTTTGGTTGGTCATCTCTAACGTCGGGCCCAGGTTCTGTGTCGCCATGCTCAGCGTTGCTCGCTGAAGAAATTTCTGCAAAGCCTCTTGGTACAAGATCCTTTGCTCATCAGGTGACTTTTCACTGTTTAATAGGGCTAGCAACTCGCCTTCCATTCTTTTAAGCCTACTTTTACGGAGATCTAGAGCCGTGTCTGGAATCTTTGAACTTTGCAATGAAGCATACACCTCGTGCGGAATCACTACCACCTTTTTCATTATATTAATCTAGTCAGTAAAGGACCCAAAACTGAAAATAAGATGGGTAGGAATGATCCTCCTCTTTGTACAATAATTCGCTTTTTCTTCCCCACAGTTTGACTTTTATGAGCGAGCGCTCGTATTATGTCCTTGTAACGACGTAAGCGAGCCTTCTGAGGGGGTTTCATTGGCATAATACATTTTATAACATTTCACAGATACATTTTAAAAAGTCAGGAGTCGATATTTTTAACAAACATCTGTTGCAGTGCCCGGGGCAATCGTTGATAGATTTTTATTAATTCACGATATTTCTTCAGCCTATTTGTCATTCTGGAATATACACCGTTTCAGGTTCGTTTGGGAATATATTCGTTCTTAGAAGCACCCTAAACGCGTTTCGCGGGTGAAGGTCGCAAAGAAAATATCCATAACGCTGACTTGCGGCTTCTTTATAAACCTCCAAAACTCCTTACGTTGATTCGGGAACATTTGATTGGCTAATACCCCAATTTGTGACACATCTCTACGTTGTGCGAATAAGACTAGATACTATGTATTTAGCGACACATCGCGCATGTATCTATTTTTGAAAAATAGATTCTGGTTGATGAAGAATACGCTTATGTTAAGATGGTGAGAGAACACTGTAATTTTCTCGGCAAACGTTTTATCCATTTCCAACATGAGATCGTCAATTACAGTAACTGTATGCTCATTACCTTTTAACGTGTTAACGTCATATACACCTTTATGGAACAAAATTTCATCTTGGTACTTGTTGAACACTGACTGATATGTCGAATAGCACCATATTACTTTATGCACAAATTTTCAGAACATCTCCCCCTTATCTTTAATAATTTTAAGCATAAATGCAGTTTTTCCACATCCTGTAGGGCCAGATATAATACATATGGAGGGGCTTGTGAACCTGAATATTTCTACAGATTCCATCTCTAACACGTCACACCCCTAAGTGGGTCATTTACAAAATATTACAAATTTTGAGTGCTGCTCCTTATATTTTGTTTTTCTTCTTCCACAGAACCGTGAATGACGAAGATGCACAACCCCCCATCATCGATATCACAAATGAACCCGATGGCCGTGTAGCTACAGAATCCTTCCCCGCTGACGAACCCTCACCAGCGACACCTGTAGCATGCGACAGTTCAAAGAGGAAGCATGATGAAGAGTCCTCCACGTCAGGTATAAAGCGTGCCAGGATTGCGCCGGTTGTTAGAACCCCAGTAATAGAGCCCTAACCCTCTACGTCTTACGACACAACCCCAACATTAGTACCTTCCTCAAATATGCCCCATTATTCCTGTTCAGTTCCGGGTACTTCCTTCACAGCAGCTTCTCATACTGTGGAGGACGGTATAACAATCGAGTTGGTGCGCACCGCTACCCCCACCCCTGCCCTGACTAGAAATCGGTACGTGGTGAGTGTTGACCCTGGATCCCTGTATACCAACGGACTGCGGCGCGTAGTTGAAAGTATTGTGGAGTTTGCCCTTCAGAACCGCGACGAACGTGAAGTCCGGACGAGGTCATCCTTCAGGTTCGGGTAAGATGACGGGACGTAGATGATTTTTGGGTAGTAATACCGTTCAGATGTTTGGCGGCTGTAGACATAGAATATATCTTGGGCCGTATAATGCAGGCCTCTCAAAGTAGTACAGCCTTCAATATGGACAACTTCATGGTAGATATTGACAGAGTATTCCGGGTTGCGGGTCATAGTGCCACACCTTATGCTCTTAATTTCAATTCTCCGGTTATTTACAGAAAACATTTAAACGGCGATCGTGGTTGTGGCTTTATAGCAATAGTCTTACCTCATATGTTCACTGTGCTAAATACATGGACGCAAAAAATTTGGCTGCCTACGGTTGTGCAGCGTGCTCGTAAACTGGCTTCAGATTGTAAGCTTGAGTTTGAGTGTAATATTGGTTCCTGAAGAACTGAGAAAGGCCGAGAAGGAAATGAATGCACGTATAGTCGTATTTGGAATGGATGATCGTCGTAGGACTGTGTATGTTTTTAAAAGCAGCGTGAGAGATCGTACAAGACCTCTACTTATTTTAGGTTTGTAAGGAACATCGTATCTCCCCATCCGTAACATAAGGGCTCTCTAGGCCAGTTATGATAAAAGTCGAAAATATGGACGGCATCATGATTTGTGTAAGGGATGTCTTGAGTTTGCTGATGATATGGTGAAACATTGTAAGGATTGCTACATGGTATGTGGGCAGTGTAAAAGCCCCAAATGTGAAAGTCGTGTAGTTGAAACCGAGAAGAGGGAGTGTAATGTGTGTAGACGTACATTTTTCAATAATAAATGCTTTGAATTCCATAAACCAGTTGGCACTTGCAGGAAAATGAGGATTTGTAAGTGCGGTATGTTTCACATGATGGATAACTGGGGGTATTTCAAACATAAATGCAATGAAATTCACTGTTCTACATGTCATGAAAAATATAAGGCGGATGGAGTGAAGCATGTATGTTATATGAAAGATGCTAAGCCTAAAAATAGCCCTTGTATAACCGTGTACTGCGATATAGAAACTTACACGAACGCTGAAACCAAAGAAGTTATTCCACATTTACTCGTAAGTCAGACTATCTGTGATGAGTGCATGGAGATCGAGTGTGGCGAGTGTCACAAATGTGGAAAACGGACAAACGTTTTTAAAACGACTGCGCACGGCAGCCCTGTGAAACTCTTTGTATCCTATGCTGTCAAATTAGTGGACAAGTTCAAAAATATGACTGTGTATATTCTTGCCCATAACGGGGCGAAATTTGACACACAGTTCCTTTATAAGGAGCTGCTTGAACACGAATCGTCTGCGATATTTACAGGTGATCCCTTGAAAAGAGGCAACAAACTAATACAGATGCAGATAAGAGGTAATGTACAGGTTTAAAGACACCCTGCTGTTCACACCTTCTAAATTAGCAAAGCTACCCAAGGTCATGGGTGTAGTCGCTGAATTTTGAAAAGGGTATTTCCCTTACACATTCCTCACTAACGAAACTTTGAACTACATAGGACTACCTCCACCCAAACATTACTTTAACTACACCAACATGAGAGATAGTGAGCGTGAAGATTTTGACCGCTACTACAACAGTTTTAATGAAGCTAGTCTATACAATATAGCCGATGAATGCGAACGTTATTGCGTGAATGATGTGCGTGTGCTTAGGGTATGTTTCCAGGCCTTTAGAAGGATGTACATAGCCCGTTTCAAATGCGATCCGCTGCAAGTCGCGACCACGATCGCCTCATTATGTTTTACAGTGTTCAAGAATAACTTCATGCCTAAAGACACCTTAGCAGTCATTCACAGAAACAACCCCCGCAGTTATGGGCACAAGGCTATTTACTGGCTCATACACCTACAGCAACAGACCGGGGTATACATAAAACATGCCCGCAACACGGGTGAAGTACCCGTTAAGGTCAATGGTCGTGTTTTTGGGTTGATGGCCAAAGTGAGGATCCAGCCACTGGTGAGAAGACTGTATGTTCCTTTAACGGCTGCTGGTGGCATGGATGCCCGCGCGCTGAATGTGCCGTCATAGGGATCCGTAACCGTGATCAACTTATAGGCTCCCAGTTAACTCACAAAATCGTGTCTGAGCATGAGTATGATGCATGGATGGAAACAGGTGAGCAGTACCGTGAAGAAATAAAGGCCATCAAACGATCAATGGTGCTGGACCCCCTCAAATGCGGTGACAGCTTGTTTGGAGGGCGTACAAACCCATTCAAACTTTACTTTCCGCCTACGGAGGGCATAAAACTCCATTACTACGACTTCTGCTCTTTATAACCCTACGTGATGAAGAACAATCCGTACGCCGTAGGTGCGCCTGAAAAACTGGTGGGTCCCACCATACCAACCATCGAGGAGTTTTCAGCTAACTTGAATGAGCGCTACTTTGGACTCTCTTTCGTAGACGTGCTCCCCCCTCGCGATTTATGGATGCCGATCTTACCCGTCGTTATAGATCACAAGCTCATGTTTCCCCTGTGCGTGAAATGCGCAGAGGAGAACAACGGTGATTGTAACCATATAACCAACCAGCGTAAGATCAGAGGTGTATATACAAGCCCTGAGCTGGCCATAGCCGTTCGCCATGGGTACAGAATATTGAAGATAAAATATATGAAGTGTGGAGGTTTCAGAAGCTATCCAACATTTTCACACCATATATAAAAGCTTTTTTGAAGGATAAAGTAGAAGCATCAGGATATCCGCGAGGGGTTGATACCGAAGATGAAAAAACGGCTTATATAATAAAGTACATCACCGAACTGGCCACAGATACCTCACGGATTACAAACATACCTGTAACCAGCTTCACAACGGCCTACGCCCGCATCAAACTTTGGGGTATACTGCACTCTCTTGGACGGAGGGTGCTGTACGCTGACACAGATAGCGTGATATTCACAGCGAGGGAGGGTGAATACATGCCTGCTATTGGGGAATTCCTCGGAGAGCTAACAGACGAGATCAAGGACGAGTATGGTGATGGTGCATACGCAGACTCGTTTGAATGAACAGGGCCAAAAACCTATGGGGGTACGGGTGAGGGTGGGAGATGATATGAAGTATATCGTGAAGGCTAAGGGTATCACGCTTAACCATGCGAACCGTCGAGTCGTTAACTTTGACTCGTTGAAGGAGCTAGTGTGCTTGGAAGATGAGGGTGACCAGCCACCCCAACTGACTGTGGGGACGCACAATTTTCGGGCGCAGAAACTGGGGTGTGTGAAGGAACTTAGGGGCACGAAGGTATGCCGTAACACCTATAGGAAGCGTTACCAGGTGCCTGGTACCTATGATACCGTACCCTTTGGCTACCTTAATCCTTGATTGTATTTATATATGTGTATTGTTAACAATATGTTTATTTATCACGTATATTTGCTTCAATTAAAGTTTCATTTTCTCCTTTGCGTGCGTAAGTGTAAGATCGGTCACGTGACTCCTGCCACTACCTAAGCATATCTCTATCCCTGCGTGCTCAGTTGTCCTCTGCATACCCTTGAGCTCAGACGTGTATTCTCCCGCGTAGACGAAAAATAGTAATGGCTACCTTTAATATTGCGTGTTCAACGTTTATGAAGTGGTATTCGGCAAAGTGCCAAGATGTGGTGGATACCAAAAAACTCCCTATTCCACCCTCCTTTGATACTTTTAAGGCTACATTGAACCGTGCGAAGGACCAAGATGTTCAAATACTCTACGGCTATTCTGGCGAGGGCATTGTAGGATTTCGTAGTACAAACGATGTATTGATGTATGTTGTAGACCTAACCTTTATAAAAGCTCACATATACCGCGGAGTAGAAGAAACAACACGTTCAAAAGATAAGCAACGGTTATGGTTAGTGAGTCTTGTTGATGAGTGGTATGACAAGCGATGTTATGTCATGTTACATCATACCGACTATTCGTACTCTACGGTTGAGAATGTAAATCTTGTCATCATGGAGAATCTTAAGTATTTTTACCACTATATTAATATATATCATGACGAGGTTTGTAGTGAGGTTGTGGCTAATGGCCTGTGTGAGTTTTTAACAGAATTTAGAGACGAGTATCGCTTGTTAAACAAAAAGGAAAAATATGGGCATGTTTCTCTCAAATAGTGTATCGGATTGTGAAGATGTTTAGTTTGTGGAAATGAACGTCTGGTAAGTGATAAAACATTAAAACCGGTATTGCTTCATGTAGCGGAAAATTCTGTTTGCCCAGTATAATGGGCACAAGTATTCGAACAAGCCCGTACACGCTTCAGCAGTTTATAGGTAACTTTCTCCCCCCATCGAGCCGCTCACCCGTATACCTCACCTCTCCGAAACACACGAGTTCGAACAAACCCGTACACGTTTCATCGGCGTGACTCACTCGGCCCGTCGAGCCGATCCGCCCACCTGTGGCTCATAGTCATCTCAGAGCTTCAACCGACTGGACGTGCGAATACGATGGAACTTCCTTTGAGAAGCATTCTCAATGCCGCGTACGATGTGTCCGTGACGAAGTCATTGCGCGTGTTCAGGCGTGAAACCGGCACCATTAACTATGTACTTGAAACGATTTGCAGGCAAGCAAGCAAACGTAATGTTATTTATTAAGTGTTGAGGAGATGAATAGAGTCTTCGTGATAGTTGAGAAGTGGGGTGAGGAACGTTATGAAATACCTGCAGGTGTAGGTACAAGAAGAGAACAGATCAGTGATGCCCCCTCATATGCCGTTGTTTGCACGTTGTGTGTACATAACGATCAGCTATGCATTGATATAAGACTGATGTGGAAGAATGCATCTGATAATAACGTTCTTGTCCCCACGCGAAACCGTTTCATCCTCGACAGAATGTTTGAAATCGTCGGATTCCGTAAGCTGAAGCCTATATTAGACGCTCGTGTTACGGATATGATTTATTTAACTGTTCTTGAATACACATACACCGCTCTGCTCGACTGATTTATCGAATGTAGGAATGAACAAGGCGAGAATGGTCTAGAGCTGGATGCATATTTAAAAGGTTTAGACTCTTCGAAATATCCCGAACTTTGGTACAAAGCACTTGAACGGTACAGGGCAGAGCTTGCCTACACTGTTCACCCTGAAGAGCTGTATCTCTATATAATGAGTAGCTGTCGTTACGACTTGGAAGATTATTTCAATTGCCGCTATGCAGAGTGAAGAAGAGTTCACGATTGAAAAGCTCGGAACGGTAAGAAAAACCAGTGATTGGAAAGGAGGGTTTATAAACTTGTATTTAATAATGATGTTGTGGTTAAAGATGACCTCTTTGTGCGTGCTTTTGATTGTATTCTAGCCGTGTTTAAAGATAACTTGCCAACCGAATGTAAAGTGGGCACAAAAATAGTATTGAACGATATGAAAGCCATTTATATCGAGTATAGGTATCCGTATAACTTGAGCGGTGAAGTAATGGTTGGGGGTATTTTTCGTGTGGTGCAAAGCAATAATGTAGACTCAATTACGTGTGAGTTTAGTGTTTTTCGCCGTAGAACATAAAGTATTTTGATGTATATTTATTTTCAATATATTTAATTATTTAATTGTGTATATATATATATATATATATATTATATATATATATATATTATATATATATTTCCTGTACTAATATGCAACTGATTATACTCGTTCGTTTTGTATATTATTATTTTATTATTTTCAATATATTTAATTATTTAATATAACTGTATGTATATATATATATATATATTTTTCCTGTACTAATATATTGATGGTTACACTACATCGTTTTGTATATTTTTGATTATATATATATATATATATTTCTCGTTCGTATTTCTTATGCTATTATTATTATTTTTTTATCATATATATTCCATCATTTGATTGCATATTTATTTTGATTATATATTCGTCGTTCGTATTTCTTATGCTATTATTATTTTTGATCATATATATATTCCATTGTATACTTATTTTCTATATATTTCGTGAAATTGAATCCATTAATTCGTCTAAATATACAGAATGATGAAATAGTGTTTTATTTAATTCTTTTGGTTGTACACGACATTGAATTATATCAAATGATTGCCTTCTAAAACGCCTGACGGATTTCTAAGCCAACTGTCAAAAATATCTGGATAGCGCAATCTGGCAACTCAACCCTAATAATGTACACCTGAAGAAGCCATTTACGCCTTCTAAGTCAACTGGCTGGTTAAGCCAGAATATATACTTTAATTAAATAAATAAACGCAATGTGGCTACTCAGCCTTAATAATGTACACCTGAACAAGCCTTTTACGCCTTCAAAGTCAACTGGCTGGTTAAGCCAACTGGCGGATTAAGCCTGAATATATGCTTTAATTAAATAAATAGCGTAATGTGGCAGCTCAGCAGATACCGAACTGGCTGATTAGGAACATATTAAGACAACAGGCGCTCGGCTGGTCTTAATATGCGCTTGGCTCCTGCCAGGCGAACACCTCTCTTCCTCTCTCTCCTTCTACTCTCTTTCTCTTGGGGGATAACTTCGCCTCCAAGTTGTATAACCCCTTGATGCACTTGCAACATTCCCCTCCCCTTTGTTGCATAACATCTTGCAACATTCTCCCCTACCCCTTGTTGCATAACATTGTGCAACATTTCCTTTCCAACATTGATCAACATTTGCAATTGCATTGCACTCTCTCCTTTTGGTCCCATACTACTAAGATCAAGGACGAGTATGGAGATAGTGCCTACGGTGATTCTTTTTTCTCGACAGGTCCAAAAACGTACGGGGTACGGGTGAGGGTGGGGGAGGAAGTGAGATATATCGTGAAAGCAAAAGGCATCACGCTTCACCACGCGAATCGGCGGATCGTTAACTTTGACTCGCTGAAGGAGCTAGTGAGCTTAGAAGATGAGGGCGACCAACCACCCCAACTGACTGTAGGGACTCACAATTTTCGGGTACAGAAACTGGAGGGCGTGAAGGAACTTAAGGGGACGAAACTGTGTCGTAATACATATAGGAAACGCTACCAGGTGCCTGGCACCTACGATACTGTTCCCTTTGGATACCGTGAGGCGTGAATATTGCTGTCGTGTTAGCGTATATTTACTTATTGACGATAGGTTTATTTATTTATTTATTACGTGTATTTGAATATATGCTATGAATTAGAGACTATTTACTTGTTGACGATATGTTTATTTAAAATAAATCATGTTTCATGCAGCGTTTCATTTTCTCCTATGTGTGTGTGTGTGTGTGTGTACAGGTAAAAGTTAAGCACCGCCCACTGTATGGCGCAACCCAATCAAAGAGGTCACGTGACTCCTGCTACTAGCTGGTCATATCTCTGCCCTGCGACCTCAGTTGACCTCAACAAGCCCTGGATCTCAAACGTGTATTTTGAAGAATTCTCACGTAGACGGAAAATAGTGATGGCTACCTTTGATATTGCTTGTTCGACATTTATGAAGTGGTATTCGATAAAGTTTACGGATGTGGTGAACACTCAAAGAATCCCTAGTCCTCCCTTCTTTGAGACTTTTAAGGCAATATTGAACCGAGCGATGCGTGAGGAGCAGGTGGTCCAAATACTCTACGGGTATTCTGGCGAGATCATTGCGGGCTTTCGTGGCTCAAGCGATGTAATAGACTACGTCATAGTGCTAAACTGCGCAAAGGTGCACATACACCGCGAAGTGGAAGAAGCAACACATGCAAAAGAGAAGCAACGGGTATGGGTTGTGAACCTTGTTGACGAATGGTATGACAAGCGGTATTATGTCATGTTACATCACACCGAGTACGCTTACCCTGCGTCTGAGAATATAAATCTTGTAATTATGAATGCCCTAAAATATTTTTATCATTACGTTCATATATATCATGATGAGGTTCGCAGTGAGGTTGTGGCTAAAAGCTTGTGCGAGTTTTTAATAGAGTTTAGGGATGAGTATCGCTTGTTAAGCAAAAAGGAGTGTTAATGTGTGGAGAAAATGAATGAAGATGTATGGTTCCGGAGAGTGATAACCATTAAAGGCGTTATTACTTCATGTATCGGAAAAATTCTCTAAACGAATGTCCGGTATAATGGGTTACAAATATTCATATGATTCTTTCATGTTGGAACAACTCCGTGCACGAATCACTAATGCTTGGTATGATGCGCCCGTGTGACTCATGCCCCCACACCTACCACCGAGCCAAGCTGCGCACCGGCTGCTCATAGTCACTTCAATGCCGTATACGACGTGTCCGTGACGAAGTCAGTGCGTGTGTTCAGGCGTAAAACCGGCGCTGTTAATTATGTACTTGAAACGAGTTGTAGACATTCAAACTCTGGTAAACAGAACGTAATTTATTTAAGTGTTGAGGCGATGAACAGAATCTTCGTGGCGGTTGAGAAGTGGGGCGATGACGGTTATAAAATATCTGCAGATGTAGGCACAAAAAGAGAGCAGATTAGTGATGCACCCTCATACGCTGTCATTTGTACGTTGTGTATAAAACGAGACCAGTCATGCATTAATATACGGTTGATGTGGAAGAATGCATCTGACAATAACGCCCTTATCTCCACGCGAAACTGTTTCATTCTCGACAGAATGTTTGAAGTCGTCGGTTTCCGCAAGTTAAAGCCCATATTAGACGAGCGTGTTGCCGATATGCTTTATTTTGACACGGTTCTTGAATACGCGTACACCGCTCTATTCGATGGCTTTATCGAGTGTAGGATTGAACAAGGCGAGAATGGATTGGAACTGGATACGTATTTAAAAGGTATAGATTCTTCGAAATATCTTGAACTTTGGCACAAAGGACTTGAGCGGTACAGGGCTGAGCTCACCTACACTGTTCACCCTGAAGAGCTATTTCTTTATATAATGGTCAGTTGTCAGCACGACTTGAAGATTGCTTCAATTATCGATATGCGTTGTGAAGAGTTCACGATTGAAAAGCTCGGATTGGAAAGAATAAACCCTCGTTTGGAAAGGAGTGTTTATAAACTTGAATTTAATAATGATGTTGTGGCAAACGATGCCCTCTTTGTGCGTGCATTTGAATGTATTCTAACCGTGTCTAAGAGAATGATAACTTACCATCCAATTGTAAAGTGGGTACAAAAATAGTGTTAAACGATCTGAAAGCCCTTTACAATGACTATAGATTTCCACATACTTTGAGTGGTAAAATAATGATAATCGTATTTATTGTGTAGTACAAGCAACGAAGATATAACTTTAGACTCGATCACATGCGAGTTTAGTATTTTATTTAAGCGCAGTAAAACATAAAGTGTGTATATTTTGGTGTGTACACACACACACACACACACACACACATATATATATATATATATATATATATATATATATATTATATATATATATATATATATATATATATATCCATGTATTGGAATTCTTCTGCTTCTATTATTTTTAAAGTTTATATGTAAGTGTGTATTTTTAGTTGGCGTACATATATTAAACGTGTATATAGATTTCTACTTTACTATTATTATTTATGGTCGTATATATATATATATATATATATATATATATATATATATATATATATATCCTCGCTTAAAGTGTGTATTTTTTGGTGTATATAGGTTTCTTCTACTATTATTAGTTTTATTGTATATTTATCTCCAATATATTTCGAATAAATGTATATTAAATAATTGATTCCATGTTAAATAACTCGTTTTGCGACTAAATAAACAGAGTGACGTTGTTGTGTTTTATTATTCAAATTATATACAAATGATATTATTTGATTTAATTATTCTACGCCAAAATTAACAGCACTACAAAAGTTACATATATTTGCATTGCCTTCTAAGCCGACTGAGGCTGTCAAGAACTTCATTATATGGAGAACATCTCTCCATTAGTATATACAAATTAAATAAATAGAGCAATCTGGCAACTATTCTTATGGATTGGCTCGGATATATATATATATATATATATATATATATATTGACTTCTAAACAAACCAATTAAGCCTTCTAAGCCAACTGGCTGATTAAGACTTCTAAGCCAACTGAGGAGGTCAAGAGCTCCAGTATGCGACGAGACATGCCAGCGAAAAGATCTTCTGTCTCCGCTCTCCTCTCTCAGCCAGAATCCTTACTGAGCGGACGCATTCCATGGGCTCTCTGATATTGTTTCTACTTTTCGATATTGCCGATAAATTTACTTTTGGAAAGTTCTGAATTTTATATACTTGCGTTTATATTCACATTTTTATAGTTAAGTAACTGAATATTAGTGGTTTTTAGCGATTTAGAATTTTTCATAGCGTGCCGGCTTAATTTAACTTAAACTTGTGACGGTTATAAACGTTAATTACTTTAACTTACGCGATGCCGTCGCAGAAAGTGTCGTGTGCTAGGTGTGGGGTTAATCAGTGGTATACGGATTTTAAGGATTACAACGGCGGTCCTATGGCGATTACCATATAAAACGTAGTGTACGCGAGGTGACGGAAAGACTTGCAACGCTTGATCAGGGCAGAGGTAGGGTTACAGTTGAAGGCCGAACCTAATTTGAAGGGTGAGGTGAGGAACATAGTTTCTAGTATAGGTAGCTTATCGGAAAGGTTAGACAGAGTTGAGGAAGGGGTTAAGGTTGGTCCGAGATTAGTAGACGGGGAGGGATTTAGAGAAGTTAAGGGTGAAGCTAGACCACATACGTTAGGTGATAGGAATCTCCCCCCTATCGAGGTTTCGAACCCTTTCGCCCAGTTGGATAGGGATGTGAACGAGGGGGAAACTATTTTAATTGGGGACTCATTAGTGCGCCATATGTATGAGGAGTTCGTTGAACGGAATCCAACCAAGAGGAGGAGGGTCTGTCTACCAGGGGTCTGGGTTGACAGAATTATAGACGAAGTGGATAGGATTGATGTTACCTCCCGTCACTCGATGTTGGTGACGATGGTAGTGTGCAACGATTCGTATAGGCCCGATACGAGAGTGCCTGACCTTTGGGAGAGATATAGGGGGTTAATAAGGTCCCTGAAGGCAAAGTCGGATAGGTCTTTAGTTCTAGGTATTAACCCTAGGCACGGTTTGGGTCTTATGATTACGTCAAAAACAATATTTTTTTATACTAAACTAGAAGAGATTTGTGCTCAGGAAAATGTAACCTTCGTAAAGCTGTGGTTAGAATTTAGTGATCCTAGCCTTTTTATAAAAGATGGGGGTGCATTTTAATGAAATAGGGAATGCTAGGCTAGGTAGGTCAATCGATGAGAACGTTCAAAAGCTGTATAGGTCGAAGCCTTCTTTAAACGTTGTGGGTCCAGGAAACGCCAGTATGACGTGAAAAATAGTTTAAAATGCCGATCCGCGGTAAAAAATAATTTAAACGTCTTTTATTGTAACGCGCGTAGTATTAAAAATAAATTGAAAGGATTTAACCTCTTAACGACCGAGGTTTTTGTAGGGTTAAGTTATGAATGCGTGTATTGGAAACGGTATAAATTTGACCCAGTGGTCCAAAAGAGGTTAAGGCGATAATTTATTCCGGTAACTACGACATAGTTGCTATAACCGAAACGTGGTTAAATACCGTGATTCGGGACTTGTTGGGGAAACTTGATATAGTGGATTTTAAACTTTTTACTGATGATAGGTTCATAGGATTGGTGGCGGCGTTTTGTCGTACATTCGTAATTCCCTTAGGGCTATCGAGGTTAAGATACATTTTTTGGCAGCAATTAATGCGATATGCGTTGAAGCTAGGGCGAGTAGTATTAGCTTTAATTTTGTTGTTGTTTATATACCTCCCGTTCAACCCCTCGATACCGATACTAGATTTTACACACTTCTTGGTAACTTTATTAATAATCAGGATAGTATAATTGTCGGAGACTTTAACTGCCCTAACGTTAATTACGAGACTTTTACTGGTAATGATGAGGGCTTGAGATTGATTGAGTTCATGGAAGATAATATTTTACGACAGATTGTTACCGAACCAACGCGTGGTGACAATATTTTAGACGTGGCGATGACGAACGACGAAAATATAGTCGAAAGTTTAGAATTAGGTGAGAGTTTGGGATGTAGTGATCACCAAATTATTAGGTTTAAGCTACTGATAGAAAACACTAAGGATAGTAACGTAATAGAAGTCCTTGATTTTCGTAGGGCCAATTTTGATAGTTTTGCGGACAGGATGAGAGTAGTGGACTGGGATAACTTATTATGGGTAATGACGCAAATTTTCATTGGGAGGCGTTTAAAGAAAGTTTTTTTTTAATATAGAAAAGGAGTTTATTCCTCGTAGGCCCAAGCGCGCTAGAAATTATGGTAGGCCCAAGTGGTGGACTAGGGAAATAGGCGAGTTCATAAACGAGCGTAACAGAACGTATAGACTTAATAAGCGCAATGGCACGGCAGCTAACTTTAACAGATATATCGAGCTTTGACGTCAGGTTAAAAGATCAGTTAGGAATGCTAAGCGTAATTCAGAGATACTTATAGCTGCGGATAGTAAACATAATCCAAAAAAGATTTTTGAATACGTGAATAATCGTAAGCCGATAAAGGTAATATAGGGCCTCTAGTGGACGCTAACGGCGCTTTGGCTTCCGACGCTCAGGCGATGTCGGGTATTTTTAACACCTTTTTTCCGACAGTTTTTACCGTAGAAGACGTAAATAATGTCCCCGATGTGGACGATATCGTTCCATTTAGTAGCGAGACTATTTTGAATGAAATAACTGTTTACGAGGGTGAGAGTGCGACTTATATCGATAGGCTAAAAGTTAGCAAGCCTCCAGGCCCTGACACGCTTTATCCTAGACATTTGAAAGATTTGAAAGACGTTATCGCAGGCCCATTAACGAAGATTTTTATCAGTCACTGGAAGCGGGGATTATTCCTGAAGACTTCAAATTAGCTAACGTTACGCCCATTTTTAAAAAAGGCGACCGCACAGTAGCTAGCAATTATAGGCCTATTAGCTTAACGTCAATTGTCGGTAAACTTTTGGAATCCGTAGTTAGGGATCGTATTATCGATCACGTAGAAAGTCACGATTTGATTAATAGTAGTCAGCATGGGTTTCGATGCCATAGATCTTGTTTAACTAATTTGTTAGAGTTTTATAACGAAATAGTGCGTGAATACGATAGGCATAGAGTGGCTGACGTTACTTATTTAGACTTTTAAAAAGCGTTCGATACAGTCCGCATAGAAGATTAATTGCAAAGGTTAAAGCGCACGGTTTACGCGGTCAGGTAGCTAACTGGTTAGAGGAATGGCTTCGTGCTAGGAGACAGAGGGTCGTTGTTAATGGTAGTGAATCGGGGGGGATATAGGTAGTGGTGTCCCACAGGGTTCAGTGTTAGGCCCATTGCTATTCTACATTAATCTACATTAACGACATAGATGTAGGCTTGACCAGTAACGTGTCAAAATTCGCGGACGATACTAAAATAGGTGGTAAAGTTGTTAACGTGGACGATAGAAATAGGCTCCAAGACTTTGTAAATAGGATTATGGAGTGGACAGATAAGTGGCAGATGCAATTTAACGTAGACAAATGTGAAGTTTTGCATATAGGTTCTCGTAACAACAATTACACGTGCACGATGGATGGTAGACAGTTACCGAGCGTTGACGAGGAAGTAGATTTAGGCGTACGCTTATCTAAGGATTTAAAAGTTAGGAACCAGTGCCTGGAGTCTTGCGCAAAAGCTAATAGGATGTTAGGCTTCATAGCGCGTAATTTCGAATTTAAATCAAAGAATATTATATTGCCCCTTTACAAGTCCCTAGTCAGGCCTCATTAAAATATGCTGTTCAGTTTTGGTGCCCGTATTTGCGTGAGGATATTGATAGGTTGGAAAGGGTTCAGCGTCGCGCCACGAAACTAATTCCGTCATTACGCAACAAGTCTTAGGATTAAAGAGTTAGACTTGCATTCACTCGAAACTAGGTGACTAAGGGGGGAGCTTATTGAAGTTTTCAAAATCGTTAATAATATCGATAACGTAAATTTTGACAAACTGTTCACTTTCGATAATAGCAATACTCGTAATAACGGATTTAAGTTGCGTGGCAGACGTTTCATTACTAACATCACTAAAAACTTTTTACGTTTAAAGTAATTGATAAATGGAATAATCTTTCCGCGTCCATCGTGAACTCTAGCAGCGTTAATATGTTTAAAAACCGTTTAGAGAGGCATTTTAAAAATATTAACGTTGTTTAAAATAATAAAATAATTAGCAACAGGAGCTCTGGGGGTAATGGTCGAGGATGAGTCTGTTGACGATTAATGCCAGCTTGTGACATGCCAGTGTGTAATATGCCAGCAATAAAAAAAAATTAGACTAACACGAACTTAGATGTAGCTCGTAGCGTAAACTAACCCAATTTTTGTTATACTCTTCCTACCTCTTTTTTTCTTTTCCTATCCTCTCTTTACTTGCATGTCTGTAGTTTGCATGGTATGACAGTGTTTGAGTTAAGACTGTGTTTGCATGGTTTGTAAGCGTTCTTCTTTTACTTCTTTTCATCTTTCCCCTTTCCTATTCTCTTCGACTATTTTTCCGACTTGTCGGCAGTGGCCGGTGGACGATGATGGGGAGTCTTTCTTTCTCTTTTTCTGAATGAATGTTAACCCACGAATGATAGGTTTTGCTACTTACTTAACCCTTCATGCAGCTTGGGGACTAAACCCCTCCCCTTGCTTGCAGCACCTCTTCCCCACGAGTGCGAACTCCCCATGGGTGCCAACCCGTCTCCACAGTGGCAATCTCCTTTGCAACATTTTATCAACAATGCAAACATTGCAATTGCACTCGGCCTTTTTGCGGTCATACTACTCTATGCTTTGTGTAAAACGGTGAAACCATTCCCATAACTCGAACTTAACTTGTTGGCACGTCTTGAACACTAATGATATATATTATATGGGATTGAACTCAGAATGGTCCCCTGAGGGTTTTTATGATACACACAGACCGTGCATGGAACAAGGAACTCTCCTGGGAAAATTAAATCCACAAACACTATAGTTTTTCGTTTTCTTTTTCATGATGTTAGCCCGACGTGGGCAACGGGTCACTCGCAAAGAGGCCCCAAAAATATAGCTTCCCTCACCAGCTATCTACAAAGCAGATAGGATCCAGATCCCTAGAGCCTGTCCCAAAGCTGGATCCTATCTACTGTGTAGATAGCTGGTGAAGGAAGCTATATTTTTGGGGCCTCTTTGCGAGTGACCCGTTGCCCACGTCGGGCTAACATCATGAAAAAGAAAAGAAAAACTATAGTGTTTGTCATTTATTACTTATTCGGACTGTAGTGGATTTAATTTTCCCAGAAGAGTTCCTTGTTCCATGCACGGTCTGTGTGTATCATATATATATATATATATATATATATATATATATATATATATATATATATATATATATATATATTCCACATCGCTGACCCACTACGGCTATTAATCCTCGTACTACACATACTCTCAGCACAGGTGAAAACTTCCGAGCTGAACCGCTATCAAATATGAAGCAAGAAGTTACTAGAACAGATAAACGTAAACGGATCCTTCCCGGAGGACCAAAAGGTTATGAAGAATTCGACACTGAAGGATAGCGCATTTATAAACATAAGGGACAACGTAAAAGTGAATACATAAAAATGGTTCTGGCAAATACTGAAGGGTTAGAACCGAACCACTTGCTAAACAAAATTTCATACCTGAAAGTATTTATAGATGACACAAGGGATGACATCGTGTGCCTCACAGAAACACATCTTAAATACTACCAAGAAAAATATGAAAACTGTGAAAACGACAAAAGAGAAATACAAATTAATAGTTATAATATACTACAAGCTCACAGAACAGAAAGATGAAAGGGTGACTGTGGCCCGCTGTGATATATACATACTTGAGAGTCACATGGCAGAAACAATAATAAGTAAACGAAACGGCTACATGGAACTTTTAACAGTAAAAATTGAAAAACTAAACGCGATACTAATGGTCAGTTACAGACCCTCGAACATTGCAACTGCAAAATTCTTTGATGTCATTGGTGATATCAAAAACTTAATAAAGCCTAAAACTCCCCAACTCCCAATACAATGTTCTGCAGAGATTTTAATTTTTCATTTATAAAGTAGAAAAGGGTAAGAAGTAATTATAAACCAAGACAAAGGGGGGAAAGAGAGGACCAGGAACAAGCAAATATGCTGACAGCTCTAACAGTTCTAACAGTTTATGTTAACACAAGAAATAACAACGAACACCAGACAGAATAACTGGCTGGGTCTGGTATTCACGAACAACAACAACCTAACTGATGACATAAAAAATAACCCCCAACGATTATATCTGACCACAATACTATCGAAATATTAACCAGTATGAAGACAACCTCAAAAGAAAATACACACACCAAATAAAGAAGTAAATTTGAGATTTTTAACCGAATTGCAAGACCATAAATTGGGAAGAAATCAGATCAAATAAGGCTCAAATAGATTGGGAAACAGTATTCGAGGACAAAATAACTGAGGAGACGTTAAAAGAAAAGCCGTGGGAAATTTTAGGAAAATATGTTTCAAAAAAGCAGGAAAAAGGAAGGACGAACGATTTGGAGAAGCAAACGTGAGCAATATTCTGCAAAAGAAGGAGAGTAGCTACAAAATTAATGAACGAATAAATCTGAAACAAAATCAGATAGCGATAAACAAGGCAAAAATAATTAGGGAACAAATGCTGAGAACATTTAAAAGAAGCGACAAGGAAGTAATTTCCTTGCTGAAAACACTGTTCATACTAAAACTGGAATACTGCTCAATCTTGACATCCCCACATAAAAAGGAAGAAATTAATAAACTAGAAGAAATCTAAAGAAATTTCACAGCCAAGATCAACAGACTACAAAGAACTCAATTTCTGGGGAAGACTACATACATTAAATCTATGTTCGCTGGAAAGAAGAAGAAGGAGATAACCATAAATACGCATGGAAAATAATAGAGAAACTAGAACGTAATCTCAAACCGAACCTGATAACCACCAAAACAACACTGGAAAATATAAAAGGTAGAATGTGTAATGTTCCCAAACTAAAGGTCCGCCAAGGGACATCCTCAACTCTAAAAGAAAATAGATTTGTTGTCAGAGGGCCAGCTACCCAAAGACATCAGGAACATCACTGGTGTCATAGTTAAAATCTTCAAAAGAAAACTAGACGCCTGGCTCAGGACGGTCCCGGATGAGCGGGTGTGTGCCTGGATATACGAGCTGAAGAACTCAGGGCAGCATTTCTATTTTGCATCAAGTCAGGTCTAGAAGTGGGGCTACCAGCCTGACCTCCGTTCCGTGTGAAGAGACACGGTGGTGTAGTGGTTAGCATCACTGACTACAAATCCATCAACTCGGGTTTGATTCCCTGTAGCAGCAGGCAGCGCGCAGCTAACCCAGCTGTTCATCCTTCCACACAATAAAAAAAAATTTGTTGGTAGATAAATTGGTACTCTGGGTAGTTTCGTCGTTAAGACACTGGGCTGTTGATCGGGAGGTCGTGTGATCGAGCCTGGGCAAGGACTTTGTAATTTTTGACCACCCGTGTTTTGTCGTGGTTCGGATTCCATGTGGAGCAATGGATCGGGCGGAAGCCAAACCAAAGTTATATATATATATAAAGAACTACAGTTAATATTAAATGTGATATTTTCACGTATATTTAAAGTTATATGTTTTCATTTTTCGCTCAAAATTACCTCTTCTTGAATTTATTCACTTATAAAAAAATATTATTCTGAAATCTGGGTTCGAGACCATATTTTGGAGCAATAATTAAGTTCCGCGAAGAAGAAATTGCCTTCAACTTTGTTGCGTCGAAAGAAACGACATTTTTTATTCATCAACACAATTTACGTCCTTTTCCTTCCATGCAACGACGCGTGAAAAGACGTTTTGTTCCTCCATCCTTCCCCATTCATAAAGGAACAGACCGACGATGTACGAGGCAACCCACGCCTCCATGTCGTTATTCTACGAGCGTGTTAACTATTTAATGACCAAGAAGTTTTTCTAGGGCTGAATAAAATCGCTTGGCGGAAGCTAAGAAAAAAATCGGTAAAGTATAGATGGTCGTAAAAGGGTTGTTTAAGGAGCCATGCTTTATTCCCATTATTATATACTTCGTTTAATCCTTTACTTTCCAAATTATTTATTTCATTCAAAACAGTTTGAGACTAGCCTAAACCATGATGCCATATGGAAGGGATTGGAGAGAAAGGGGTTATTCATGCGAATATTTAGATATCTTTAATGAACTGACATTCTCTAAAGCAGGACTCTAGTAATTCTCCTGGTAAAAGAGGAACTGAACTCAACTTATGGCTCTTACGTCCTCAATGAATTAAAAATGCATCTTATGTTATCACATAAACTTTAATAATACAGTACTGCAGCTTCATTAAGAATAAATTTCAATAACAGCTACCCTAGTTGAATATGTTGTAATCTTTTTTTAATAAGCGGAGCCTATCAAGCCGACTTTATTCTTTATACAGGGTGGGAGAAAAGTCTTTAAGGATTTTATACATACAAATAATTTGTTAGTAATAAATACTGTAAATTCCAGTGCTATCACTGCAGCTTATGCGATACTTTTCAAAGCAACTATACAAAGCCATGAATGACCCTAGGGTAGAACAGGAAGGCCCTAGACACTAGCCCGAGTCAACGCCATATCAGTAAGGATGGAATACAGCGATGAAGAAAAAGTGTATCTTGTATCGTGGGCTATTTCTTATAATTGTGAAGAAAGTTTACGTTTATTTCAAGAAAAATATAATAAACCACCAGCAAATGCAACCACTCTTCGATACTGGAAGCTCAAACTTTTGGAAACAGGGAACCTGGTAAAAGATCGTTCAAGAAAGGGGAAAGCCAGTAACGGCGACAGGAGACAACGACAAAGAAAATGTCCTCGCCAGTTTCCAAGTCGATCCAACAACTTCAACGAGAAAAGTCGCAGAGGAATTGGATATTTCCAAATTTTCAGTAGCAAAAATATTGAAATCACAGGGGTACTACGATTACAAACCCATTTACTTGTAGCTCATATACGACGATAATTCTGATAGACGGCTGCACTTTGCTGAAACAATGAGAAAAGTTCAACAGTGATCCAGATTTCCTTAGAAAGATCAAATTTTCGAATGAATGCGTCTTCGGTTTAACGATAAAGGAAACAAACACAACGTTCACTACTGGGCGAAAACAAATCCCCAAAAACGATTGGGTAAACCCGTTAAAACGGTTACACTAATAGTTTGGGTGTGCATTGGTTATTCAGGACTCGTTTCCTTTGACATATCGAGAGCTAGATGGATGGAAAACCTATTGCCAGGTATTGAGAGAAAGTTTTGCCACAGTTTACTAATGGCGTTGGATACGAACCTTGAAGGAAGATGGGTTGGGCGGCGAGGTCCCATTGAATGGTCAGCCAGATCACCTGATTTAACTCCATGTGATTTCTGGCTTTAGGTTTATTTGAGGGACAAACTCTACACTCCTGGTTTCATCTTTCCAAATGTGAATGCCCTTGCAGAATAGATGAAGAACTGAAAAGGATCCCACTCAATATATTCAGAAGAACAATGAAGTGTTTCAGAGAATCCACAAATGTATCATAGCGGATGGAGAACTTTTTGAAGATTAAATTACAATTTAACAAAATATTTGTATGAATAAAATTGTTAGACTTTTTGTTTGATTTGTTTCATTATATGAACACTTATCTGTATAATGTTGCTAACTAAATAGTTGTAGGTATAAAATCTTTAAAGACTTTCTCCCACTTGTATATATATAAGTTAAAACTGCAATAACTGCAGACATAAATAAAAGATAAAACTCACGAAAAAAAAGAAATTTCTTTAATAAATCGATTAATTTTGATTCTCAGTGAGAATCTCCATCAGGATAAAGAGTAAAATAAAGTAAAAGAAAAATATGGAACTTTGAGAGCGTTTTGGAGTTTAGATTATGAATACCACGCACCAAAAACAAATTTATGTTTTATGTGGCGAAGCGTTCAGTTTTAAAGAGCTATCCAATTTTACCCTGGTTTTATCCTTCAATGAGCGTTTCGTGGCTCGATCAGTTAGGGCACCGCCCGACTCTACTAAGTCGTGAGTTCGAGCCTCAGAGCTACCTGGAACTTGGCGATTTTCTTTTCTGCATCTTACGTCACGACGAAGCGGTAGCCGGCAACCCCCACTTAATTAATTCGAACTAAAGTAGCCCACTCATAAGCAGTGCTTTTCTGTGTACAACCAATCATTTTATTATTATTATGTGTTACACAGCCATAATTTAATAAGGATAAATAAAACACATCTGTACACTCTGTTTATTAACATTAATTTTAGTAAACTTCCAAACAATCACATATTTAATTACATTTTTCATAGTTTTATATAATACAGTCATCATAAAATTAGAAATAAGAATACATACATTGAATATTCAGTAACATATCAGGAGACTATTTTTATCTTTATTAATATACAGTACTTACAAATAAAAGCGTATAAGCAGGACAATAATAAATTAATTATAGTTTTTTATAATACATTCATGAAATTAGAAGTAATAATACAGTATTTATTAACACCTCTGAACACTATTTCTTTGTGAGTATGCTGAATTCGCAAATAATGCTGGAAATAGGTACATCCTCGTTACTTTGCACGACACACCCAATTCTATTTATAAATAATTCACCGTTTAACGTATGAGGCTTCCTATATACGATATATAACCCTTTAAATTCGTTTAGGGTTATTTTGTTCCCACTTTACAACTACCTGTGACTGTTCATATATCGTGTATAGGAAGCCTCATACTTTAAACGGTGAATTATTTACAAATAGAATCATCGAAATGATATATTCAAAAGCCTGCTGAAGCACATGTTCGTTTATGTCACTAATTTTGTTAAAAGTTAATGTGTACACTGTCCGTTCTAAACGCTAGTTTATTCTCCTTTCAGTAGTTTTTTTAACCGCCTATAGTTTACAGTTCATATCGTTGGGTGAAAAGTCTTGTAAATCGTGGCGGCTGTTGTACCTTAATTCAGTGGCGGCTCGTGACTAAAAATTCTAGAGGTGCTGTCTCTAAGAATGGGTTGAAATAATTACTGAAATAAAAGGATGAGCATTGAGCAATGAATAAAAGTTTCAAAAGTTATTGAAAAAGTTATTCATTGAGCTCATCCTTATATTGTTCTTGATTATTTCAATTGTAAATAAAAATTTAGGGGTGCTGCAGTTCCGCAGTGCCTACCAACGAGCCGCCACTGTCTTATATAAAGAAACAATTCTTGCGGATGAACGGTGAAGGCGAGGGATGGTTTGTAGCGTTCTAATCCAGCGTCCCAAAGCGAATGATACTTCTCGGGGAGGTGTCTTCTAAATATTCTCTAAATTCTAACCCATTCTCGCCTTCCTCGTCTCTGGACTTCGTAAAATCGCCGAGCAGAGCAGTGTAACCATGTTCGAGGATAGCATCAAAATAGTGTTTATCACCAACACGTGCATCTAATATGGGTTTCAGTTTGCGGAACGTGGCTATTTCAAATAACTGTCGAGGTTGAACCGTTGAAGAGTAGGTACAAGTACATTATTAACTCTGCTTTTCCGCATCAGACGTATATCAATGCAGGGTTCAGCAGTATCGCGGTTCACACTTAACACAAATAATAGAGCATAAGGGGGTATCACTAATCGTCACATTTGTTGCACTCGTTCCTGCAGGTATTTTATAATTCTTTTCAACCCATTTCTCAACTACCATAAAGACTTGCCCTCTCTTCGACACTCAATTCAATAACATTATGTTTTGCCGAATCTGTACGCTTGTATTTTGTTTCGAGCACGTAATTAACTGCGCCACTGGTACGTTTAAACACGCACACGGATTTGTAAAAGGTTACATCGTACTGAACGTTCAGGATACTGCTTAGGGGTAGCTCCACATTTCTTTCTTGATATTTCTTGGTGGCACTGCTGTTGATGCTGCGAGGAGAGTAAGTCACGATGCTTCAGACTCAGGACTCTGGATTTCAACTGTTGCTAGGCACTAACACGATCGCACCGGACGAATCATGTAAGGATATGTACCAACATGAAAAAAACTTAGGTTTGGGGTGGGACAGAAAAAGAAAAAAAATATATTCACAAAATTACTTAGCACATTAAATGAAACGATAGTAATTCATTTAACACTATTTGAGAAGTAGGCACGCCCATATTGTTCCACTTTGGGGGCTAAAAAGTATTCGTCACCAAATTTTACTAAAAATTTATACAGACCTTCAGCAATGATTTCGCTAGTCACCTCATCATGGTATACCTGGATGTAGTGGTAAAAGTATTTCAGATCGCCCATAATAACGAAGGTGAAGTTTTCTAACATGGGTGTGTAATCAGTGAAATGTAACATGCCGCAATAATCCTTTGGGTACCATTCGCCAGTGAGTTTCATAATCCAGAGTGTTTTTCTTCACTGATCGTTGATTCATTGACTTCACAACGACTGTATACTTTAACAGATCTTAAATTCACACCATACTCCAAAACGTCTTTAGCATTGCGAAACCCTGTGATACTCTCGTTAGAGTAACCGTAAAGAAGCCGAACATCCTGATTCGTTAACTTCGCGTGCGTGATTTAACGCAGATTGATTTGAAAACGTCAAAAGATGCACGAAAGGACGGATGCCATTACATCTTCGGATTTCATGGAATACCACTTTAGGAAGGCACTACACGCAATATCAGATACTGCCATAGTTGATTAAAAGTTGAAATTGGCGGTACTTCTTAATTAAAAAAAAAATCTAATAACAGAGAGCGTGTCTACGTCAACAAACTTTTACACGCAACTAACCTGAATAAATACAATGCGTAATAATGATGTTACCGGGTTTGTGGGCGGAATTTTATATATTGTGACCAGTGAGGAAAACAAATCAAATGCTACTGTTGGTGCGCGCACCATAGTGGGTGGAGTCTATAGATTACAATCCATCATACACACACACACACACACACACACACACACACACACACACACACATATATATATATGTGTGTGTGTATATATATATATTTTTTTTTTTTTTTTTATTTATTCATTCAAAGGTTAAAAAGAAAATGAAACGCACAGTTTAAGTGCGTAAAAAAATTTAAGTGCACAGAATAAGTAAAATAATTACAAGTAAATAACCATTCAATAATAACAAGTAAATAAAAAGTTTTTAAAATATGTAGGCCCTATACCACTTAATTACTACCTACGGAAACGGTTACTTGGTAACCGATTACTTGGTAACCGGTTACTTGGTACCGCTTCCGATTGGTATTCCGATACACCTTCGACCCTTTAAGTTCTTTCACACCACCCAGTTTCTGTGCCCTGAAGTTATGCATTCCCACAATCAGGTGAAAAGGCACGGCACGATTATCATTATCAACGTCATTCCTTACTGGGCCCTCCAGGCACACCAAACCCTTAAGGGATTCAAAGTTCATGATCTCCGATTTGCAGGATTTAAAGTGATACCCTTTGCTTTAACGATGTACTTGAAATCGTCACCAACCTTATTTTTGACCTGGATGATACAAATGATTTCGCGTACTCATCCTTGATCTCATTAGTGAGCTCGCTGAGGAATTCTTCTATAGGGGGCGTATATTCCCTTTCTTTTTCTATGAACATTGCGCTGTCGGCATCTGCGAACAATACCCTCCCATCCAGAGAATACATCAGTTCGCAAATCTTGATGCGTCCATAAGCTGTCGTTAAACTCGCCACGATGATTTTTCTGACTCGAGATGTGTGTGCGGTCAGCTCAGTCCTATTGTAGCGTATTATATACGTGTTGACTACCCATGGGCGAATCCAAGGGGGGGTTCTTAGGGGCACGTGCCCCCCCACCAGGTTAGGTCCGCAAAGGAGACCAAGTCTAAATTTTACTGAAGTTCATAAAACGCTTTACACTATTTTTCCAAAATTGCCCATAAAATCCACAATTTTCATGCAACTACAATAAATTTTTGTCATTGTGCTCAGTAGATATTTGTTCCTCTTAAAATATCGTTTTCTATTACTGCCATGTGTATACCTAATATACCGATTTTTCTCTTCCTTAATTTGGCATTCTTTAGAAATATTTTATTAGTAATTATATTATTTTATGATTTCTTTATTATGTTTTTAAAAAAAATATTTTTTGTCACTGCAACTATCACTACCACACCATTGAAAACTAGGGTGGATCATCCCCTCAGGGGAGTGTGAATTTTTGATATCTTTCAGCTAACACACAGGAAGAGCAAGCCTGTTTGCTGTTGCTACCTCACAGTATGGTGGGTGAAGTGTATAATATATAAAAAAATGTGGATTAAATAAAATACTCAGTATGATGTCTGTTTGATGTCACCACTAGACTACCCTCCCTGGATCTGCCTCTGCTACACGTACAATTTTCAAGGACAATAAGGACCTCCTTATCGTCAGCTTTGGCCTAGTCCCATACTTCATCGAAACTATGTGCCGGGTCAGGTGTACATTTCCCTTGTCGGTATTCTGCGCAAACCTGCTCCAAAGACTGTTCAAGCAAAATTTTGCACTAAAGCGCTTGCCAGAGTTTCGCGCAATGTATTCCCGATCAAGCTATATCCTTTCACGATCATGGTGACGCTGAATATAGGCCTTTTTCCCATTTTCGGTCTCAACGCCCTGTGGATACCCCAATGCTTCAACCTTGTCTTTCAAGAAGGTG
This sequence comes from Bathynomus jamesi, assembly GCA_023014485.1. NCBI lineage: Eukaryota > Metazoa > Arthropoda > Malacostraca > Isopoda > Cirolanidae > Bathynomus > Bathynomus jamesi. The sequence goes on from JAJOZX010012256.1 coordinate 92,718, forward strand.
TTGATGTTAGGAGTGAAGAAAATGTCGAACTTTTGGAATCTCACACCTCATAAATCATGCTAGGGCGAACTCAGGGTTTGTAAAAACGCCACGAATCTTCCTCTGACTGTATGTATGATTACGTACCCCGCAGTTCTCTGCACACTTCACGCACAAGGAAAACATGAGTTTGTGATCTATAACAAAGGGTTAGAGAGACATTCATAAATCGCGAGGGAGAGACATAGCTACGAAGGAAAAGCCAAAATAGTCCTCCTTTGAATTGGTAGAGAACTCGATGGATGGCAGGGCAGTACCCACAAGTTTTTCAGGGTCACCTACGGGGTACGAGATGTTCTTCATGACGCTGGGTTACAACGAACAGAAATCGTATTGTTACCGTGACCAGGATTCCACAAACAAATATATATGTCCCCTTTACAGCGCGAGGCCGTCCCAGCCAGGACCAGTAAAACATTAAATTACAAAACTATATTAATAAATACAAGGCAAATCAGGCTGCCTACAGAAGTTATCATTACCTTAACTTAAACTAAACTTAACCTAAACGTAAACTTAACGTAAGCTTAACCTAAACTTAAACCTACAATATTAAATATTTAAATAACTGGCACTTGTACAAATAGAATAGGGGTTTATTTAGAGAGCTTGCGAGAAGGGTTAATATGAGTTTTATCGTACTCAGAATATCAAAAGCAAATATAATTATAAAATATTAAAGCATAATTTTCTCATCATTTTCATATAAGTCACTCTGCTCGCAGATGCGTCCTTACCAAATTATGTAGATTTGAATATTATGACATTTTTGCGACATTTTTTTCCCACCCTCCCAATATTTGCCTGGTGACGTCATGAAAATATGATATATGAGCTATTTTTTTGCTACTCTGCGACTTAATTAGTTGGATGTTTTCTGTTCTGGCTATTTTTGTTTTTGTAATTGGATTCAGTTTGGTCGTGTTTGTGATAGAATTATGTTGTGCTGTTCGTGTGGTTTCTGACTTTGAGAACTTGATTCGTCATGTGCCCTAGATGAAGAGAAAGCATTGGATGTTTTTATTAATTACGGCGTTATTCTCTCATCCTAACTTGCCCGAAATGTGACAGTGAGTGCCTAATACGAAAAGATCAGAAGATATTTAGGTGAAAAAGCCAATATTAACCTGTTAGGCCAACTGAATGCCCTTGATGATTGGTTAGGTTAAGTAATGATATTTTCGTTAGTTTTAGGCGTTTTAGGTTACTATTTCCACTTATGTTAGTTTTAGGGTTAGGTTAATACCAAAATACATTTTTCTAGTAATATTTGATGTGTTTTGTTTAAATTTTGACCTCCATTTCCCTTGAAAATAAGCCAAACTTCAAAGTACTATAACTTTGTTGGATCTCATTTCCGAGGGAAATGGAGGTCAGATTTGAACAAATCACATCAAATACTACTAGAAAAATGTATTTTGGTGTGTAAAATGACTGAGTTACTCAATATACATAATTACCGCGAGAAGTTGCGAGGTCTGTCTCCCAACTCCGTCTCCTAAAAAAATTCGGAAGAAAATAACTAATAAAACACCACTTACATAAATAACATTTCTCCAATAATAAAAAGCTTAAGTAGATGCATACATTATATATACATAGAAACAAATTTATAACACAGCCTACTTTTCTTGCAGAGGACAATTCTTAGATTAGTGGTGTTACAGTATGCTCTCTCTGTCCAACCAAATCTAATATGAAAACATTTATGTATCACTCTAAAAGATATCTGAAAATAGCTCAATATACACAATATTTTAGGATTTACAATCATGTACAGCATTAATGACTCACCTAATACAAATATTCCTTTACAGGGAAACCTTCGATAATACTTTTTTCTTATTTTAAATTTTACTCCCTTTAATCACCAAAATTCCCACAGTTCAAGACCAGCTGTCCGCTTTCAAGCAACCAAAATTCAAAAGTCCAAGCACGCACGAAATTCAGCCACGTATCACATACCATACAACCAACCACCCAACGGATCATCAAAAAATCACTACATGCACATTGTTACACTTCCCCACCCTAAGAATGAAACAAAATTTCATTCTAACCATACATTCTATAGCACACTCACACACTCATGAGACACCGACAGACTGGTTTCCCTAATAAAATATTGCAAGTTCTTTAAATACAAAAAGGGGAAAAAATAATACTGAATACTCAATTTACCTACACAAAACTATTAGCTCACCAATATTAACAAGCCTGTACATATATAAGTTACCTACACCATCAATACACGTAATTACACTGATACGGAAGAACATACCCAATTATATACATATTTACAAGCAAGCACACTCCCTAGGCCCTAATTAACGAGATACACGAGTAAATTTATACCGATACAAATATGCTACCCCAAACCCGCAATATATACAGACAAATAAAATTATAATAAATATAAAATAAATTCAATTGTTGAACAAAAACAGGGACCCCAAACATTTCAGAAAAACTTCTCTATACACTTTTAGCCATTTTCCCTTTTTTTTTTAAATTAATAAACTTAGGATAACAGAATAATCAGCGAAGCAGTTACATGCAGCCAGCCGTTTCTTTGCCAGGCATCTGCTCTTCATCTTCATATGATGAGAAACACGAAATTGTGTCCTTGAACATTCATTACCGCTGATTCTTTTCACCAAGCATTTCATCCAGAAATGGCTCAACCGTGCAAGCTGGCAAGTAGTTCTGCATAAACATTCACTGGCATTGATCCTGTTCACCAGCAGTTCATCCAGAAATGGCGCAATCGTGTCAGGTGGCACTGAGTTCTCTCTGGGTCCGTTAATTCGCTCATAAAAATTTTCTCCCTAGATACCCCTCTGTATGATGTTTCGAACACATGCATAACCGTGCTCGTGCCCTAATTTCAATGAAAAAACATACCTATCCCTTATTACATTCTTAGTCATTAGCTATTTTAAAGTTCTAAAAAAAACAGCCGTACATTAATTTACGAGTAATTACTGCCAATACTAAATAAAAGTAGCTTATAAAACAAATAATTAATGCTATTTTCTCCATAAATTACAAATTCTTATTGTCTATGACATGCAAATTTAGATACAGGAGTCTATTTTTCATATCCAAGTTTATATACAAGTTTAATTAGAGAGTAAAAAAATCCAAATACAATTTCGATAATATCAAAGAAATGCTACAAAACTTAGACATTTCTATTATGCCTAACCTTATACTCAATTGGATTGACTTGCACATTGGGAATTTCCTGCACAGTACCCTTAGAACGAGTTCTAGGGACTGATTTCGGCTCCAGCTTCTCACTACACACTGCACTTTCAGTCTGTTCACTCTCTGTTCTAATACACTCGATCCTTTCTAATTCGTGACCCACATTCTCGCTAACTCCTCTCTCTGACTGACTCACGTTGATGCTCATTCGACTGGCAGTACACGCATACCCTTCGATTTCCTCAAAACGTATTTTCCCACTAATAGACAATCTACCAATTGGAACCACACAACTAACCCTCCTAATATTCAAACATTTATCCTGCCTCTGCACGCACTCATCACCCAAATCATCTCCCTCAAACACCGAGGACCCACAACCATTGCTCTCTTGATAACGTTTATTTCGTAGGTTTCCATCCACTCATCATATTCGTGCTCCCACAATGTGAGTGAACTGGGAGCTTATAAACTAATCTCGAGTACGAGTCCATGCCAAACTATCAGCGGTGAAAGTCGTCTGTGATACCACATTCAGGACGGGGACAACCATGCCAACGGCACCCCGTCGAAGGAGTAAACCGTCTTCTCTCCGGTGAGTGAGTTCTCACTCAAACCATCGGCTGAAAAAGTACAATCTCCCTTCTCAGCTTCTACCACTCGACTTACGCATTCGCACCTAGGGCTTTTACATTGAGCACATACCATATGACAGTCCTGACAATAGTTTAGCAGATCATCCGTAAACTCAAGGCACCCCTTACATAAATCATGATGGCTTCCATACTTACGGCTTTTATCATAGTTAACGTAAAGTGGTATAATATGTCTAATAGGAAGATAGGTTGCACCTACCAGTCCTAAAATAAAATTAGGTTTTGTACGATCTCTCACACGGCTTTTAAATACATACTTTTTTTCTACCTTACCAATCCAAACCGAACACAACTATACTGTACGTACTCTCATTTCCCACTCCATTTTCACTAACTCTTCAGGACCATATTACAGTAAAAATTAAGTCTACAATCTCTAACCAACTTTTGCTCACGTTTTATAACCGGAGGCATCCAAATAGTTTTGTTTGTTATATTAGGAACGGCGAACATATGTGCAAGCATCACGGCCATAAAACCACAACCACGATGAATAATTGTATGCCTTCTGTAAATCCCATAACTGTTAAAATTTAAAGTGTAGGGTGTAGCATCATGCCGCTCAACACGGAAGACTTGGTCAATATCAATCGTGAAATTTTCCAAGTAAACTTTGACCCGCTCTGCATATCTCCTTCTTCAATTCGGCTAGGATATAATCACTACCATCTGCCACCAATTGTGTATAGGGTATTACTATCCAAAACATGTCCCTGGCCTCACCAACCGGTTCGAAGCCAAGCGCCAACTTCAACTCGGGCCTACCGACCCTCATTTACGCTGAACAATACATGTTACAATGCATCGAACTACATTACGAAGCCCTTGCTCGAAGCCATCAGCGTAGACGATTCGTGGGTAAATCCTAACAGAGTACCTGTTCCTGACAAGAACAGGTGTCTTGCTTACATTGCGCATCAGCTTGATTGATGCGCCCCGTCTGAAGGATGAGTTGTTGATGTTGATGCTGATGTTGATAATACGCGGGGTGTAGACGGATCAAAAGAAGAAGAAGAAGAAGAAGAAACTGGGACTTGGGGTGGTGCGTAGGCTGTAGATAGCTGAGGTGATGCGGTGCGAATTGAACTCCCTCGTATTGTTTGAGGGTTTGATATTGATGGGGTTGGTGTCGTTGGTGGTGACATTGTGTCCTCAGAACTACGCGTGGTACCAAATCTTGGGCGTTTTGAGGTACTACCTACCGTGGAGTGATTTTCAGCTATATCATCCTCCTCCTCCTCCATCACTGGGCACTTAACATCCGCGGAGGTTAAGGGTTATTGACTAAATCCTCGAGTGGTTCTTCCAATAGCAGAGCCGGACGGTTCCGGACCGAATCTACGAAACCGTACCCATTAGCAGAGCCGGATGTTGAAGATACCGGCATAGCGTCTCGAGGGCCTTCTGAATCTTCATCAAGTTCTACATCTTCCATAAGAATGTGTCACACAAAAGATGGACTCTAGAAAAATTCAGGTTCTCGAGTCCAGCAATGTGTAATATAAATGGCGCCAAGGGTGTGGTAAAACTGTGTTTATGCTTAAAGTTATTAAAGATAGAGATGTTTTGTTCTCAGGCTACTCAGCCTACCAACCTATTTTCGAGAAATACAAAGATATTGTTTTATGCCATAAAGAGATTTATGTAGTGATGTACCGATGTACTCCTTTCAAGCTTAATGTCCAAAACTGTCTCTTCACACCAATGTGATAAACATTACTGTTACTGTACTGAAGATGGCTAAGATACGAGGGGCGGTCAGAAAATAAGTTTACACGGCGTAACTAAATTTCGTAACTAAAGGACCTACATTGATTATGTTTGTATCAGGTGAATTCGTTAATCATTGTTGGCAACACTGCCCGTCGATTCGGCTGCCATCTACCGTACATTGGTTATATGAGTCAGTTGAACATGGCGGTTCGACTGGAACAGTGCCCTGTCATTTCTGCAACGATATTCGAGTCTGTGGAGACATGGGTTCATCACCGTACTCTGGAAACAAAACGTGCCAGCATGGAATGGAAACACCCTGGGTCCCCGCGACCAAAGAAGCTCAAGAGCGTCAGGTCCGCTGGCAAAGTGATGGTTACCGTGTTTTGGGACCACAAAAGCGTTTTGCTCGCAGACTTCATGCAAAAAACACAACAATCAATGCAGCTGCATATTGTTCAACACTGGAACGTTTACGAGTGGCCATTAAACGTAAACGTCTTGGACTGCTCCGTACGGCAGGGCACTGTTTCAGTCGAGCCGCCATGTTCAACTGACTCATATAACCAATGTACGGTAGATGGCAGCCGAGTCGACTTGCAGTGTTGTCAACAGTGATTAACGAATTCACCTGATATAAACATAATCAATGTAGGTCCTTTAGTTACGAAATTATAAGCCGTGTAAACTTATTTCTGACCGCCCCTCGTAATTTAGAAAATATAGACTGACTTTGTTGTTTAATGAAATGACATGGCGACAAAATATGCCCTTTTGTTTGCTTCGTTAAACACAAATGTATAAAAAGTGACGAAATACCTACAGTAAAGGACACCAGATACTTGGTATCTACGATACTGTGCCCTTTGTTATAACGATAACTATAGAACCTTCAATGTTATTATATTTTTAAAATACATGTTATGTACAAATTTTCTTTTCAATGTATTTTTTTTACATACTTTGATATTTTTCCTACTTTTTTCATTTTGCATCTTCTTATATTATGATATATATATATATATATATATATATATATATATATATATATATATATAATATATAGGTGGCATTAGGTGCACCTTTTTTTGCTAGAGCTTTGCGGAGAAAAACATGGAAATTTGAAGAGGAGACACTATGGTCGGGGGCTCGACTCCCGATGATGAATGTGAGTTTGTATGATTATAAATGTATATTAATATATTAGGTCATTAAGTCGGTTGGGTATGACTGGAATAAAGATATCTTGGTAAAAAGAGAGAGAGAGAGAGAGAGAGAGAGAGGAGAGAGAAATCTTGATTTATTTGTTCATAGAATGTTTATAAGGTTGTCTTAAATAGTTATTTAGTCCTAATTAAGTTTGTCATACATTGGGAAGCATAGTGTATATCATTGCTCCTGAGGGGTCATGCAGTTGTACCATACGAGATATTTCTATAAATATAATATCTGAACAAGGTAATTTTTATTGAAGTTAAAATGTTTCATTCTCATTTCTTTGTTATAATACTTATTATCGGGGTTCGAAGCGTTGTTGAAGGGTGTGAAGTTTCTTTATAAGAGTTACGCACGTGTAAGAGTGAATGGTATCTTGAGTGAGTGGTTTGAAATAAATGTCGGTGTTAGACAAAGATATGTGATGTTTCTGTGAAAGTCATTCAAATAGATTTTTAACTGATATGTATTCGTAAAGGTTAGTTAAATAACAAGAATAAACTTGAAGTATAAAACATATTTATTAATATACTAATAAAATAATATGAAAATAAACAAATATACTTAAGACTGACTTAGTGAGGTTAATAGTAATGATTGGAAAGTTTACCCGATGAAGCCCTGGCAAACGCTTTAGTAGAAAATGGGATAGAGTAAAGGTTATTTGTTTAATACATTTCGTTACTGTTTATACAAATGTAAAGTAGCTAACCTAATTTTAGATTATATACTATTGGTTATAAGAAAGAGAAAATGGTGGTGATTGTAGAATATGCACCATGTGATTATAGAGTTGTAGAAGAGGAAGAAGATTTTTCGGACACTCTAGAGCAGTGGTACTCATTGGGCGGCTCGCGAGCCAAATATACATATATAGCGCATTTGGCTCACGAGCCGCGCAATGAGTACCACTGCTCTAGAGCAAGGCTTCCCAACCTTGGGGTCGCGAAGATCATATTTGGGATCCCGAACCGATCTGATAATTTTATTTTCAATTCTCTTCCTACGGCCGTCTGACAAGATATTTATGAATTATGAATGTAGTTGCATATAACAGCTGAAATCCGGTCCCTTCCGGCCCATAATAAATGCTGTACTTATGAAGTGTGAATATACAGGGTGTACATAAAGTCAGGATCTATTTTTGTGAAGCATTTGGAAATTATATGGAATTCAATCATAAAATGATAAAGTGGTAACATTTATTAAATAATTAAGAGTAGGATTCGACGTGACGCCCATCAGTATCCCTGCACAGCTCAAATCGTTCCGCAGCATTTCTAAACACATTCTGGAGCATTTGCGGGGTTATGTTATCTGCAGCAGTTCGTATACGTGTACGTAAGTTTTCAAGACTCGTAATCTTCGTCTGATAGACGTGCGATTTGATAAAGCCCCATGCAAAGAAATCTAAAGGGGTTAAATCTGGTGATCTCGCTGGCCAAGGTCTGTTGCTTCCGCGTCCGATCCAGCGATTTGGAAAACGTCCATTTAGATAATCCTGAACAATTTTGTGGCATAGTGACAAGGAGCACCATCATGATAGACGACGGTACTAACAATCCTATCCCCAATCAGCTGAGGTTCAAGGAATTGCTGCAACATGTCCAGATAAATAAGCCCCGTAACTGTAGCTTCAGCAAAGAAAAAAGGACCATAAACCTTAGATTTTGTTAAACCCATCCAGACATTAACTTTAGGTGAGTCTCTTTCCCAATTTTGGACGAAATCATTCAGTCTTTCATCTGCCCAAATTCGACAGTTATGGCGATTTACTTTTCCACATGTATGGAAAGTGGCTTCATCACTAAAGAGAATGTTGTCCATTAAATTATCACTCCAGATTTGTTCTACGAGATCAGCACACACAGCACTTCGTCGAGGGAAATCTTCCTCATGTAAATCATGTAAAACCTGCAAATGATAGCTTTTCTTCTGCAAATTAACTTTCAGAATTTTGTGCACAGATGACGTCGGAAGGCCGAGTCTGTGTGATGCAGCACGAACGGACGTACGTGGCTCCTCAGTGATAATTCCACGTACTGCATTCACGGTAAGATCTGACATACACGGTCGTCCTGATCTTGCTTCATCATTTACAGATCCCGTTCGTTTAAATTTGTTCACCAATTTTCGTATTGTCTTGTCTATTGGCCCCGGCTTATGAAATCTCCTTCTAAACTTCTCTCTGATGTCATTGTATTTCTTTCCCTCGATTCGCCAAATTACTATTGCCACACGCTCTTCTGTATTCATTCTAAGGGCTTCTGAAAAGAAAAATAGAAAAAATAATTATTTCACAAAAATAGATCCTGACTTTATGTACACCCTGTATAAAATAACTTTTGGGGAGTTTGTCGGATTTCGACCCGTGTTTGGGGTCTTGAATTGTGTGAACATGATTTTCGGGATCGCACATGATGAAGGTTGGGAAATATTCTTGAGTCTGCTATTATCCAACTTACAAATAACTTTAACATGAGCACAGGTCTTTTTCAACTCGATCCCATTGTTTTGAATTCGTTCAGAACAGATTTAAACAAGAAGGGCAGAGTGCTAAAACTCTGGTAATTTTCCCTTATAAATTTGTATGCTCCTCTTACAATTTTTATTTTTCAATTTATTTTATTTCTTATTTTTTTTTGTGACCTATATATCATTCAGGCAATATCTATAAAATTGGTTGTAAACAATCCATTTGATCTTGTGTTGAATTCGGGCAAAGTTCTAAAATTGGTAGTTTTCCTTACAAATTTGTATGCTCCTCCCACAATTTTTATTTCTATATTATATATATATATATATATATGTTTTTTCTTGTAACCTATATATAGTCTTCAACTCTTTATTTACTTCAGTGTTCCTGAGGATGTCATTAGACGAAAGCGCTTGAGCACCACTCTGTTTCCTTTCCTTCGTGGTTTTATTCATTATACACGGTGAACCAAAAGTAGGTGGACAGTAGGTTGAATACGGTTTGTGTTATATTATATTATAACTATGGTGTTCATTATAACTATGGTGTTTGTGTTTTATTATATTAAATATTATAACTAAATTTATTTAAATTTTATTTTGTATTATAGTATACAAAAAAATTAAATATGTATTCTCAAAATAAACGTTATCATTTACTGTCCACCTACATTTGGTTCACCCTATATATACCGTATATAAGTTTACTGATTCAATGTACAGTATTTGCATAATTCTTTCTTAAGTACGTTAATCATAATTGGCAACTTAGTTCACAATCTGACCAGATTTTCCAAACTAATTAATAATAAACAATTTTAAAAGTATGTAGTTTTTCTAGTGATTTATCTGTAACGAGAAACATTTATTTATTATTATTGGTACCAATTATTGATTGTAAATTACACAGGCCTGCGAGTGAGAACTTTGTAAGAAAGATTTTATAACTCAATTGCACTTGAAATGACTGTAACTAATGCGAACATCACAAAAAACAAAATCAGGTTAAATATATTTTAAATCAAAAACAATTTCTTTGTTTAATATCAGTATTATGAAAAATAAAATGAAGGTTTATTATTTCAATTTAAATAAATTAATTCTCTCTTTGTTAAGGGAAACTGACTTATTTTCATCCGATCTGAAACTCAAACACAAACTTTTTATACATTCATAATACATGCTTAATTGTTTATTTACTTTTAAATATGTAGTTTTCTGTTATTTACATCGATATATAAATATCTTCTGTTATGTGAACTAATAATTTTACTGCGCAACAAATTTCGTTATAAAATTGCGTGTGTTAAGATTCTTATTATTATTATAATTTTTATTATTATTATTATTATTATTATTATTATTGACTGTAAATTACACAAGCCTGCGAGTAAGAACTTTGTAAGAGAGATTTTCTTACTAATAACCGATTTTATATAACTGAATTACACTTGAAATGAAATGAAAACGTTTATTGGCAAACTATAGTCCATATGACAAATATTATGAAGCTACATTATGCAGATAGACTAACATATAAGTGTTTAACCAACATACCTATTATTATTTACCTTCAATTCAATTCATATATATGTATGAAAAGAAGGACCAACACAACAGCAAACATTTTCGTTTATTTTTTATATTTCAGACGTTTCGACAAATCTTTTGTCATCATCAGTGAATTACAAGTCTTAAAACCTTAAAACAAAAATAAGAATAATGAAAATTACATCAATACAAAAGAAAATTAAACTCATTAAAATTAAATTAAATTAAAATTACCCCAACTGGTAAATACACAATGTTTACGTCAACCTCCATATTTGGCAGAAACTGAGAGAAAACTGTATGGTCAGTTAATTGGAAGGGATGATATGTCTATGAAAGTTGGTTGGTTAGTTAGAAAAGCTGTAATTTGTATAATTAACTATTGTTTTTAATGGAGGGTTTGTTTCTATTGATGTACAAAAATTCTGAAATTCGGAGTTCTGCAAGGTTATTGGATCTAATTAGAATTTCGAACTGAGTTTTGTGAAGGGGATGGTTGTTTTCATTACTGTGGTTTTTAATTGCGGATTGTGGTGGGCTACTGAGGGGACGGTTGGTACGGACTGATAAGCCGAAATGTTGACAAAGGCGTACCTCCAGTTGGAGTTGAATACTGCCAATATACGCAGCCTAACAGCTGTCGCACGTGTATTTATAAACAACATTAGGGCATACAGTTTTGGGAAATTTGTCTTTGAACTTTAAAAAATTTGATAATTTAAGTGGGTTGACGAGGGCGAATCTAAAATTTATTTGGGGATAATCAGACTTAAGCAGTTTGGACACTTCACCTCGAATACGCAATGATAAATAACCATAAAAAAGGTAATTTAATATATCTGGTTTGTTTTTGTACTGTAGTTATGGGGAGTTTAGTATTAAAAGTGTTATTTAAAAATTTCTTTAATTAATTGGTTGTCAAAAAGATTAGAAGGGTAGTAATTATTAATAAAGTACTGTCTTAAAAATTTAAATTCTTCGTTTAATGAAAAGTAATCTGAATAAATTCGGTAACTTCTTGTTAATAATGTTACTATAGCGCTAATCTTATATTTATAAAACACAACTTAAATAATTGGTTCCGAAACCAGTAAAAGTTTGTTTTCTAAATAGTGAGGTCTGGAACTTGTTATTAGTCCGTTTAACTAGAACATCCAGGAAAGGTAAACTATTATTTGTTTCGTTTTCACATGTGTACTTAATATTACTACGTTGTTTATTTAGATAATGAAGAAAAAGTTTTACGTGTGAAGGATGTTTAAATATTAAGAAAGTGTCATCCACGTATCTTCTATAATATACGGGTTTAAAACTATTAGGACAACTTTTCAACCAAATTTCTTCGTAATGGCAAAGAAATGCATTTGCTAGTGTTGGGGGTAGCTATGGGTTTCATAGTAATGAAAACAACCATCCCCTTCACAAAACTCAGTTCGAAATTCTAACTAGATCCAATAACCTTACAGAACTCCAAATTTTAGAATCTTTGTACATCTATAGAAACAAACCCTCCATTGACAACAATAGTTCATCTTACAAATTACAGCTTTTCTAACCAACCATCCAACTTTCATAGACATATCATACCTTCCAATTAACTGACCATACAGTTTTCTCTCAGTTTCTGCCAAATATGGAGGTTGACGTAAGCATTGTGTATTTACCAGTTGAGATAATTTTAATTCAATTTAATTTTAATGATTTTAATTTTGTATTTGATTTAATTTTCACTATTCTTATTTTTTTTAAGGTTTTAAGACTTATAATTCACTGATGATGACAAAAGATTTGTCGAAACGTCTGAAGTATAAAAAAATAAACGAAAATGTTTGCTGTTGTGTTGGTCCTTCTTTTCATCTGTAAGCTCCGTTTCCCTAAGGAGAAGTCAATAGCTTTGATATATATTATATATATATATGATACACACAGACCGTGCATGGAACAAGGAACTCTTCTGGATAATTAAATCCACTATAGTCCGAATAAGTAATGGTAAATGACAAATACCATAGTTTTTCTTTTTCATGATCCCAGAAGAGTTCCTTGTTCCATGCACGGTCTGTCTGTATCATAAAAAACTCAGGGAACCATTCTGAGTTCATTCCCATCATGAAACGGACATGTTATGTGCCTTGAAAAGTGGACGCTCAATTCTGCCAGTTGAGGTTTAAGGTTTGGTTTTGGCTAAAAATATGATAGTTACCCTTTTTCTTTGATTTATTCAATCCGACGTGAATGCAAACGAGTCTTTTACTTATATTGAGGTCTAAATGTAGTGGGGCTAGGCTGCTTTAAACCCTGATCCATGTCCCAAAGCTGGCCTGTCTGCTTTGCAGATAGTTGGTGAGGGAAGCTATATTATGGGACCTCTTTGCGAGAGACCCGTGCCCACGTCGGGCTTGCATCATGAAAAAGAAAAACTATGGTATTTGTCATTACCATTACTTATTCGGACTATAGTGG
>JAJOZX010012257.1:0-5000 GCA_023014485.1 Bathynomus jamesi
GGATCCGGCGGAGGTGGCGAGCTTATCGGCCTATTGCCTTGACGAGCTGCTTATGCAAGCTCCTTGAAAAGATGGAGGCCGTCCGACTTTCCTTTACACTGGAGTCGCTTGGGTTATACCCCCTGACCCAGTATGGCTTTCGTCGATTTCGGGTACTCTGGACCCCCTTCTCCTCCTTGGCCATGATGTACGGGAGGCATTTTCCCGCCGGAATCTTGTTCTGGCCGTCTTTTTCGACGTCCAAAAGGCCTATGACACGACCCGTCGGGAGTTGTCATGGCCGTTTGAAGTCTCTTGGTTTTGTGGGCTTTTTGCCCACGTTTTCTTCGCAACTTCCTCTGCCGCGCACTTTCGCCCTCGTCCGTAATGGGGCGGCCCTATTTGACCTATATGTTCAGGAGGAGGGGGTGCCCCAGGTGTGTTTTGAGCGTCTCCTGCTTCAATCTGGTTAGTCTGCGCTACCGGGAGCTCTTCAGCCCTCGGTGCGCTGTTCCATCTACGCAGATGATCTGGCTGTCTATGCCGCGGGGACGAGTCCCCCCCTCGTGGAGAGGCAAGTCTAACTCGCGGTCAATCGGGTTGAACGCTGGGCGTCGTCGGTGGGCCTTACGCTGTCTTCCCCGAAGACTTCGTGTGTGGCCTTCCTTCCGTTGAGGAAACGGGGATCCGGCGCCATCCCGGCCTTTAACCTTACACTCGGGGGTCAGCCTCTGGCCCTCGTTCCATCAGTACGCTTCTTGGGTATGGTTTTCGACAGCCGTTTGAGCTGGGTTCCCACCTTCGCCGGCTGCGCGAGTCCGCAAGACGTACCCTGGATTTGCTGGGACACCTGTCGTATACTACATGGGGCGCGGATAGGCGGACACTCCTCCGTTTGTACGTGTCCCTGGTACAGTCCAAATTAGACTATGGGAGTGTGGTGTATGGCTCCGCCTCCCGCACGGCCCTTCGGATACTAGATCCGGTCCTCTCTAGAGGACTGCGCATGTCATCTGGCGCCTTCCGCTCCTCTCCGGTTGATAGTCTGCAGGTTGAGTGCGACATCCCTCCCTTGGAGGATCGGAGGTCGTTCCTCATTGCTAAGCACTATCTCCGGATCCTCCGTCTTCCCACCTCTCCTCGTTCCGGTGGTTGAGAGGGCGTTTCTGCCGGGATGGGGGTTGGTATTTCACCGACACGGTGACCTCCCTCCTCGATGGTATGGGCACTCCTTCTCCATCCGTTATACCGGTCTCTTTCAGGGGTGTTGCACCTTGGGAGAGCACCCCTGTTGCGTGCTGTAGGGCGTTGCGCCCCGTTCGCAGGGCCGATTCTGACTCTGCCTTACTTCGGTCTCTGTTCCTTCAGCATGCAGCGTGTCACTCTGCATGTGTTGCGGTCTTCACAGATGGCTCGAGGTCGTCGGGGGGCGTTGGGGCCGCGGCTGTTCCCCAGTCGTTTGCCCTTGCTCCCCGATGTACCCGTCTCCCTGATGAGGCTTCCGTTTTCACGGCGGAGCTCTATGCCATTCTGAGCGCTCTGGAGGTGGTGCGGGAGCATCCGGATGGGTCGTTTGTCATCTATTCGGATTCCCGCAGTGCCCTGGATGGCCTGGAGTGTTTTGACCCTGTCCACCCACTGGTCCGACGAATCCAGCTACTGTGCCATATCCTTGTCACTTCTGGTGGCAAGTAGCTGGTATTTTGCTGGGTTCCTGCACATGTTAACGTGGCTGGAAATGAGGCTGCCGATCGAGCTGCCCGTTCCGCGTGCCGACTACAGGTTTCACCAGTGTCCCTCCCCTTTTCCGATTATATCCCTGGCTTTCGTAGGTTTTTGTTCTCCCGGTGGCAGAGTCGCTGGGATGGCGCTACAAATAACAAACTCTGCAAGATTAAACCGAAATTGGGATGTTGGGCCTCTTCCTTCCATCGGTCGCGCCATAAGGAGGTGGCTTTGGCCCGCCTCCGTATTGGCCACACCCACCTGACCCATGGCTATTTGATGGCCGGGGATCGGGTGCCTCGATGTCCCGATTGTAACATCTTACTCACAATTGCCCACCTTCTGGTGGAGTGTCCACTTTACTCTGCGCTGCGCGCAGAGTATTTTCCCTTTTTGAAGAGCGTCGCGCCTTGTGATAGGCTTGGCGCTATTCTATCGGAAGGTCCCTACTTTTCGGTAATCGGGTTGTTCTCCTTCCTCCTTCGCTCCCGACTTCTTTACCGGTTGTGACTCTGATATTTTTTCTTCCCCCCCTCCTCCTCCCCGTCTATTGTTCACTTCCGTTCGCTGTTTCATAGTCTTCGTCCTGTGTTTCAGACCAACAAAGACCCTAAGATCCACTCATGGCTGGTCTACCTAACTGTGTTCGTAATCGTGTATTGTGTATGTCCTCCGTGGTGGCGGAGGGGACCTACAATTTTACGTGGGTTCCGAACCACAAGAACATAAGAAATTTATGTACCAACTGCTTGTACATTGGCAACGACCAATTTTTGCAAAACTAAATAATTGTCAATTAAAAACTAATTAATTATCGATTTAAAACTAAAGATAGAATCTCTGGATCCAGAGGATCAAGTCATAACAGACTACTATCAACAAATATGTTACACTCTATATCTATTTATAACGGACATGCAAATATATCAGATCTAAAGAATCCAGTCAATTTCATTACGGTATCCATCATGTCACGGTCCATATCGATTGCGGACCAAGTCAAAATTTACAACCATATACATTACAATATATACACTTACGAGGAAAAGTGTAGGTGTGGCTGTAAAGACTGTACAGTAATGTAGAAATGTG
The DNA here is from genome assembly GCA_023014485.1 of Bathynomus jamesi. Classification (NCBI taxonomy): domain Eukaryota; kingdom Metazoa; phylum Arthropoda; class Malacostraca; order Isopoda; family Cirolanidae; genus Bathynomus; species Bathynomus jamesi. The sequence continues at coordinate 2,797 of JAJOZX010012257.1, forward strand.
TGTGCACCCATTTTGGGTCTCCCATTTAAAGGTGTTTGTGGGGCAAGTGAAGATCATGAGTTTTTCAATACCTCAAAGTACTATGGAGGGCACAGCTCGGCAGAGGAATCTCTTTAAATGGGGTGTGGAAGGACAGAGAGTATCCCCTAACCCAAGACGCTGCCTCCCTATATCCCACAACACTTGTGTTGAGCTGTGGGATCTATCCCCAGAAAGCCTTAATTTTACTACCTTAAACTATACGCTTTCTATCAACATATGCGTCTAATCGATTTTTAAACATGTTTATAGACGTGCTACTAATTACTTCTACCGGCAAACTATTCCAGCTATTTACTATTCTATGCGGAAAAAAGTTTTTCGCAACTGCTGTCTCGAACCTTCTACTTGTCAACTTACACCCGTTATTTCTAGTCCTATTATATTGAGATATTTCGAAAAAGCTATCTCTATCTACGTTATCGAACCCATTCATAATTTTGAAAACCTGGATTAGATCACCCCTTAACCTCCTAGTCTCGAGTGTTGTCAATTTTAACTCCTTAAGCCTATCCTCGTACGACTTTGACCTAAGCGACGGAATCATCTTGGTTGCTCGTCTTTGAACTCTTTCGATTTTGTCTATATCTTTGCGCATATGCGGATTCCAAAATTGGACCGCGTACTCTAAATGGGGTCTAACTAATGATTTATAAAGTGGAACTATAATATCGTGCGATTTGTACTCAAAATTTCGAGCTATAAAACCTAACACTTTGTTCGCCTTATTGACCGCTGCTGTACTCTGTTTCGCTACTTTTAAATCACCAGTGACTATAACTCCTAAATCTTTTTCCTGCTCTACACTTGTTAAATCTTTCCCTGACATACTATACGCAAAATTACAGTTACGCTAACCTATATACAAAATTTTGCACTTATCAACGTTAAATCTCATTTGCCATGTGACTGACCAATCAACGATTTTATTCAGATCTTCCTGAATTTTACCTCTATCTTCGTCATTAATCGCCCTACCACCCAGCTTCGTGTCATCGGAAAACTTTGAAACTGTACTGACTAGGCCGACATCTAAATCGTTAATATATATAAGAAAAAGCAAGGGGCCCAATACAGAACCCTGAGGAACGCCACTCGCTACATTAGCCCAACACGACTCCGCTCCATCAACGACCACCCTCTGTTTCCTACCTCGCAACCACTCTTCTAGCCAATTTATTACTACACCCCTGATTCCATGAGTCTTAGTTTTTTCAATGAGTCTTTTGTGCGGCACGGTGTCAAACGCTTTTTGAAAATCTAAATACACTACATCAACCGCCCGATGTCTATCGTAAACGTCAACTAGCTTATGCACTTCTAAGTGTTCGACTATACGATCCCTAATTATTGATTCCAATAGCTTACCAACAACAGACGTTAAACTGATTGGCCTATAATTTCCCGCCGCATCTTTATCGCCTTTCTTAAAGATAGGTGTTACGTTTGCTAACTTGAAATTATCTGGTACGCACCCCTCAGAAATAGACGCATTAAAAATCTTTGTTAGCGGCACAACAATGCTATCTTTTAATTCTTTTAGTTGTATGGAATATATGGAATCCTGCCCCGGTGATTTACGCGTTTTCATTTTATCAATATAGCGCGTTACCTCCCCTTCACTAACCACTATATTATCCAAAATATTACCATTATCAAACGGTATTACGTCCGTGACCGTAGGGATATTTGTCACATCTTCTATAGTAAAAACTGACGTAAAAAATTCGTTTAGCAAGGTAGCCATTTCCTTGTTTAGAGAAACTAGATCTCCGTTTACATTTTTCAAAGGCCCCAAGACGCTTTTTACTGGATTTCTATTATTGACGTATTGAAAGAATCGCTTGGGGTTTTCTTTACCGTCACGAGCTATGGAGATTTCAAATTCGCGCTTGGACTTTTTTATTACACTTTTCGCTTCACGCCTTAGAGATATGTAGTTGTTTCGTAACCACAAATTGTCTTTATTGCACTTATGTAGCCTATAAGCCCTATCTCTACTTTTTATAATGTCTCCTACTCTAGAAGTAAACCACATGGCTTTTTGTTTACTTTCGCACGATTAATTTTGTACGGTACACATTCCTCATTTATAGTCCTAAATACTGTTTCGAACGATTCCCACATTAGTTTTGCGTTGGAGTTCCCCATCACGTTTTCCCAAT
>JAJOZX010012257.1:10000-108026 GCA_023014485.1 Bathynomus jamesi
TACTTATGCGTACTATTACGAAATGATATCGCCTTCAGAAATGAAGATTCGGCAAAAATATACGATTAGTTTTTATTTTTATTTTTTTTTTATTTTTAGTTGAAATTTTTAAAACCATCTGATCATGTGTTTAAAAGGGGGGGGAAATTAACCTTCAACTGTCGTCCCCCAACATTTACGTTTATATTATACATGTACTTGTAAAATTAAAGCACTACTTCATTAGACTTCTTCATTATTGCTCTTCAGATTAGCACTTCATTAGGATTCCCTTGTTAGCAGCCTTGCTGCGGGGAGGGGGCAGAGGCCCCTTGCCCCTTAACAAGAACGCCTCGTCGATACGAGACACCATAGGGACATAGAAGAGGTGGGGTCTAACATTCTGGCGACCCTTTACCAGGATAACAGGATAAGAAAAAGATTTTTAGAAGAAGATTTGTAGAAGAAGATTTTAACAAGAAGATTTTAACAAGAAGATTTTAACAAGAAGATTTTAAGAAGAAGATTATTTTAAGAAGATTATTATTTTAAGAAGAAGATTATTTTAAGACGAAGATTATTTTAAGACGAAGATTATTTTAAGAAGATTATTATTTTAAGATTATTATTATTTTAAGAAGATTATTTTAAGAAGAAGAAGATTTTAACAAGAAGATTTTAAGAAGAGGCCACTCTTTGGCCAAGATAGAAATTACCCTACATCAGGATAAAACCAGTTGACCGGCGTGTCACGACTTCTAGTTCGTAACATCCACCCTTGAACCGGTGTGTCACGACTCCAAGTTCTCCACGCCTAGTTTTCATCCAAGAAGAAGTAGCCAGGAAGACGTCTTCAGGACACGTCTCAAGGATTTCCCCATAGAAAATTTTGTTAAGTACAGTTTGTTTTTTAAGTAATTTATAAACACTTGAAAAGTCAGCATTATTAACAGTTAATATTTAGTATGGAGCCAGAATTTAACACAAAACACAGTGAACACTTCAGACACCAGTGATACATTTGTTTTTATTGAAACAGTAATTTCAAGAGAGTTAATTTCAAAGAGAGTTAATTTCCCTTTAGAGTCCTACGGCAAGCAGTGGCCTTGAAGTAACGAGTATACAAACAACCGAACGAACGAGACCTTTAAACGTACAAACGAACGAACGAACGAGTGAATCTTAACCCCATAAATTGCTCAAAATGGCTTCCAAAGGTCAGGTAAACGCCCTGAAATTAGAAATGAAGGGTCTAGCAAATAAGTATAATTCCCTCTTTGACTTAGTGCACAAAAGTAATAGTGTAATCAAAGACCTTGAGGCAGTAATAAAAGTTGTGCAACATAATAACGAATTGTTAAAGAGGGACAATGCAAAACTGGAATATAGAAATATGGAGCTCGAAAAGAGCATTCAGTATGCACACGACCAGATAAAGGATCTTAACTCTAGTCTAAACTCGCTTACTAAAAATAATCGTAACATAGAGATGATAAAAAATGAGCACGATTCAATTAAGAATAAATTAAACAGCCTAGACGATAATTCACGTGCCAATAATTTAATCATAATGGGGGTATCTGAAATGAATAGAGAAACAAACGGCGACACGAAGAAAAAGGTGGAGGACATAATAAAAGATAGACTGAATTTGGGGAATATTAAGATCAAAAATGCTTTTAGATTAAAAAAACAATTTCCACCACAAAAAGCAAATTCTAGAGTTAATGACACGACTGAATCTAAGACGCCCACTTCAGCTATAAAAGTAATATGCGAGGATGAAACTCACAGAGATTTAATACTAAAAAACAGAAGAAAGCTGAAAGGATCAAAAATCTTCGTCAATGACGACGTATGTGAGGAAACACGTAAAATTCGTAAAGAAAAGCTCCCTCAACTCATAGAAGCGAGGAGACTCGGGAAAGTTGCCTACTTCCTTGGAGCGAAGTTAATGATTAAAGAGAGAGAGACTCCTCCAGCGCGGAATACTTCGGTCAAAGGAGTTCACCTTGTTAGTGAAAAAGTATTCGAAGCTATGAGAACTAAGAAAACGCCAGCCGACAGTCGGCACACAGGAGGCCTGCGAATAACTCCGCATACAACCTCAACAGTCGACTTTCCCAGTCTCGGCTCAACTGGGCGGTAATCCCTTATTCCCGTATTCTGTATCTAGTGAAATTGTTTGAGAACTACTGTTAAATGGCTTTCATCGATAAAGACTTTCATAGTATATGTGCCGATATTAATCATTTCAATTCATTACCAAACAATTCTGTATCCAGTTTAGAGAATCTAGATCAGGAATCTGGTATAGGCAATTGCATGGTCTCATCGATAGACGAGTTTAATGCCTTTGTATTACAAAAAGATATTTATAAAAATCTTTCAGTACTAAATCTAAACATTCGAAGCTTACCTAGGAACTATAACTACTTATTGGCCCTTTTGAAAACTTCTACGGTCAAATTTAGTGTTATAATTCTCACGGAAACTTGGTTAAATAGTAGTATTAAAAACCTATATAATATAGATAATTACGTTGCTTATCATACTGTAAGAGATGGTCAGATTGGGGGGGTATCTCTGTGTATGTGCATCAAACTTACGACTCTAACGAAGTATTTTCTCTATGTAATAGTGACAATGAAAACCTGATTGTGAATATAAAAGACAAAAGTAATGTATATTCTGTCCATGCAATATATAGACCACCTAATACTAATATCAATAGCTTTTTAATTCACTTAGATAACATGTTATGCAACTTTCATAAATCGAATGCCATAGTTGCGGGAGACTTCAACATCAATTTGCAATCTGAAACAATCTCTCATAAATTTTTAAACTTAATGAATTCTTTCTATCTTAGTCATTCTATTACCAAACCCACTCGAGTCTGCAGTTATGGCAATCGAATAACAGAATCTACGATTGATAATATATTTGTAAATAGCAATGCCCTTGTAAACTCTGGAATTATAACCACTAACATCAGTGATCATTTTCCTACTTACGCTATTTTCAATAACATTGTTCAGGTTGCGGACAAAACAACTATTGATTACAGAATATTCTCAGAGGTTAACAAAAGAAAATTTATTGGGGCAGTAGAAAATACTCGACTTGACTGTGACGAACCTTTAAATGACCCAGATCATATGTTTCAGTTCTTCTATGACACCTTATTCCATATTTTTAATATTTGCTTTCCTTTAAGGAGAAAAACAGTTTCGCCCAAAAGGGTCGCAAATCCATGGATCACTCCAGGAATTATCACTTCAATAAAGAATAGAGATAAATTATTCAAATTGCAATTGCAGAGCAAAATTCCTAAAATACAATATACTCAATACAGAAACAAATTAACTAAAATAATCAAAATTGCAAAATATAACTATTATAACAATCAATTTTCCAAACATAAAGGAGACATGAAAAACACTTGGACAACCATAAACAATCTTCTCGGAAAACAAATTAAGAAAAATCCAATAGAGAAATTAAATGTTGATAATAAAGAAATCACTGATGATACTGCTATTGCAGACTCTTTAAATGCACATTTTACTTCAATAGCGGATAAGCTTCGCTCACAATTAATAAATAATGATCACTCACCTCTAGAATATATGCCACCCAGCCCACTAAATTCATTTTCTTTTGTTCCTGCTACCTCTACTGAGGTCCAGAATATTATTGGTAAATTAAAAAATACAAAAAATAACATTCATAACATTCCTGTACCTATATTGAAACTTGTTAAAGATAAGATATCTGTAACTTTGGCTAAAATTATCAATCAAAGTATTTCCAAAGGAATATTCCCATCAATGCTAAAAACTGGTTGTATAACACCCCTTTTTAAAGGGGGTGATCCTACACTAGCAACAAATTACAGGCCGGTGTGTTCATTATCTGTGTTCAGCAAAGTTTTCGAAAAAATTGTAAAAAGTAGAATGCAGCGATATTTAGAATCTTACAATTTATTATCTCCAAATCAATATGGCTTCCGTAATAATAGAACAACGGAAATGGCTATTTTAAATCTTATGGAAAATGTAAATATAGCTAAGGAGAACAAAGAAATAATGATGTCAATATTTATGGATTTGAGTAAGGCGTTTGATGTAATAGACCATAATATTCTACTTAATAAATTGTATTGTTACGGCTTTAGAGGGGCAATCAGTGATTGGTTTAAAAGTTATTTGTCCGATAGATATAATTTTGTATCAGTAAATAAGGTTTGCTCCACTAAAGCGCTTGTCAAACATGGTGTGCCACAGGGCTCAGTGCTGGGTCCACTGTTATTTTTATTATATATAATGACCTTCCACGTTCATCTGATATACTGAACTTCATAATGTTTGCAGATGATACAACTCTCTCCTTTTCTTGCAAAGATGTTAATACAGCTAAGAATATATTTCATTCAGAATTCATCAGTGTAATGAAATGGTTGACCACCAATAAACTCTTCCTAAATACCAGTAAAACAAATTTCATGATTTTTACTAATAAAAGAAATGTATATCTTGATGAACTCAATGTTAATGAAATCACCATAAAGGAGTGTACTGTAACAAAATTTCTTGGTGTAATGCTAGATAAGAATTTGCAATGGAGTGATCATGTAAATTATATCGCGAAAAAGATTTCAAGGAGCGTTGCTATAATGTTTAAACTTAGAAATGTAGTCCCTAAACAAGTTTTATTGACTCTTTATCATACTCTTGTTCTTCCTTATATAACATACTGCACCCTTGTTTGGGGAAACTCCGCTAACAACGCATTAAATGGTATCTTTGTCATCCAAAAACGAGCAATAAGGTTATTATCTGATGCTGATTTCCTTGATCACTCTAGTGCATTATTTAAAGAGCTAAACCTACTAAAGCTCAATGATATAACCAAACTGGCACATTTTATTTTTATTTACAAGTGTAAGAGCAAAATCATTAATTTGCAATGGGTAAATAGATATTTTGTAACTCATCAAGAAATCCACCCGTATCAGACCAGAAATAGATCAAAGATTGTTATACCTCAATTTAGATTGTCTTCATCTCAAAAACTACCCATTTTCATTGGATTGAAACTATGGAATGACTTGCATGCCGATATAAAAAATATTGCGAATGTAAATTTGTTTAAAACCAAGTTAAAATCCCGATTAATAATGGGATACTAACAAAAATCTTGGATTAATGTCCACTAATAATGTTTAATATTGTCCATTAATATTGTTTAATATTGAAATACAGGCTTTAACTATTAATAATACTTATTTACTTATTTATTTATTTTATTATTATTAATTTATAACGGCTAGCTGCTTATTTTTAATAGAGCCCAGTAAAGCCTAAAGCTTAAGGGCCAAATAAAAAAAAAAAAAATAAATAGTCGAGCTTCACAATTATTTATGTCATTGTAAAAATTGTAAATTGTAAAAAGACTACTGTATTTATTTTATTATTAATAAAGGTTATTCTATTCTATAAAGAGAGTTAATTTCAAAGAGAGTTAATTTCAAAGAGAGTTAATTTCAAAGAGAGTTAATTTCAAAGAGAGTTAATTTCAAGAGTTAATTTCAAGAGAGTTAATTTCAGAGTTATTTTCACTGTTATATTCAGTATAGAATAATTTTATTTTATGTACCTTCCCGTACATTAGAATGAAATATTGTTTACATTTTTTTTATTTTTTGTTTGCAAATTTTTTTCAATTACTGAATTGAATTGACTTGCAAATTAAGAAAGAGAGTGTTTATAGAGAGTTTATAGATTTAGAGAGATACTTGAAGTCAATTTTGAAGTCAGTTTTGAAGTCATTTTTTGAAGTCATTTTTTGAAGTCACTTTTGAAGTGAGGTTGCACCAAGAGGGTCAACCAAAACAGAGGTTAATCGTCTCCACTTGATAGAGATCAAGTGCGGTCATTTTCCATTTTCAGTTAATTTCAAGTTAGACAGTTTAAGTTATAGAGATACTTGATTGCATTTCAAGTAAGTCGGTTGCACCAAGAGGGTCAACCAAAACAGAGGTTAATCGTCTCCACTTGAATAGAGATCAAGTGCAGTCATTTTCCATTTTCAGTTAATTTCAAATCAGTTTTCAGTTTCGGTTGGTTGCATCCAAGAGGGACAACCAAACCCCAGAGATTTATAAGGATACTCGAAGTAGTTTCGAGTCAGTTTTAGTTGCAAATCAGTTTTCAGTTTCAGAAGGTTGCATCCAAGAGGGACAACCGCCCCAGAGATTTATAGAAATACTTGATGGAGTTCGAGTCAGAGAGTTTTATTTCAAGTCAGAGAGTTTTGTTTGAAGTCAGACAGTTTTATTCCAAGTCAGAGTTTTTTCCAAGTCAGTTTTATTCCAAGTCAGTTTTATTCCAAGTCAGTTTTATTCCAAGTCAGTTTTATTCCAAGTCAGTTTCCGAGTCCCAAGTATTCCAAGTCCCAAGTCAGTTTTCAATGCAGTCAATTGAATTCAACTTTTTCTTTGTAAGTTAAGAGAATTTAATTTAAGAAAAATGTAATCTAAGAATTTAATTCAACCTTTTTTTGTGTTGTAAAAGAGAATTAAATTCAACCAGAATTGACCGGTTTGCGTCTTTAGTTAACCTTTTTTTTTTGTTTGTGAGAAGAAAATTGACCGATTTCTTTTCTTTTTCATGCATTGTTACGTATATAAATATATAGTCATGTAATTTATTATTTGTAACAAAACCGTTTTTACAATTGTTTGTAATGACTTTGATAATCATTGTAATGTATACGTGATAATAATAGTTGTGTAATGATTAATTAATCGATCTTGTCCCAATGACTCCTTTTAAATTACTATGCTGAGGAACATGCCGTCCCTCCGTTTTGTTTCAACTTTTTTTTTTTTTGTTCTAAGTAGTGTGACAAGCAATCTTTTTTTAAAGAGCAAAGTGCTCACGAAAGACTTATTGTCAATTTCAGACGTATATCCCCCGCTTAGTCACTCAATTCCCCCGAATGTAGTACTCCAAACTTTGTTTTTTTATTTTATTTTTACTTTAACACCCCAACCCCAGTTGAACCCAGTGGCAACCAAAGCCGTTTTTACAAATGTTGGTAACGAGTTTTATAATTATTTTGATTATATGATGACAGAAATAGCGTAACAATTAATCGATCATGTACCTAATTTATCCTGCTCTGTACGATCGGGAAATTTACCCGTATGACCGCACATACCCTAAATTTCAGTCATTTAATTTTTAATAAAACTTCTACACAATAAAACAGATGTATTTGTCTATATGCAAACAAGTTTTCAGATTTAAAAAAAATCAAATAATTCAAATTCTATCAACATTCAACGAAAGAGTATAATTTTTCTACTTAACATGCAAAAATTATTAAACATTTTTAATATATTTTTTTTATTATATAAAAATAATTTTTAATGTAAAATTTAATTGAAATTATTAAAAGAAAAGATTGTTCGAAATGCTTCCCTTCCATTTCAATAACTTTTTTATTCTTGGTCGAAACTCATCTATGGCTCGATTTACTTTTATTTTTTTAGAATATTATAAAATTATATTTAGCTCGTTGAAATGCATAATTGATTTATATTTTTAATTTGTATTTTTCTTTTTCTTTGTTCAATTAATCGTGGTAACTGTCCTTAAATTGTTATTGTACCATTTGTAAGGTATCAAACGAAAATTATAGTCAAATACATACTACTACAGTAAGTACGTTTTTTTTTAATTACCTTATAAGTGTAACTGATTATGTAAAATCTATAATCCTAATTGAATTTTATTACTTTTGACACATATTCCCTCCAGTCACTTTTGCATTAAAACTCGTATGCAAACATCATCATTATAATACATCATAATTATTGCTTACTATATATAAATTCTCGCTCATGCATTTATACAGTTAATTTAACAATCCTCTCAGCTAATCTGTGTCTCGAAATTATAAAATACACACTTTGTACCCAATAAACATAAATACACATTTGACCACAGGTCTATACATCATCCACTACGTAATTCGATTTGTACCTACAACAGTCAATAAAAATGCATGTATGCACATTATATATACTATATATATACAGCCCTTATGCTAAAATCATTGAATATCACAATAAAACTATTTCATTACGTAAGTGCAAACTATGCTATTTAGTCTTAATCATTTTTGCTTTCTAATATATCTTGCTCATGCATTTATTCAGTTACTTGAACAATCCTATCAGCTAATCTGTCCCTCGAAATTGTAAAATACACACTTTGCACCTAATACACCCAAATACACACTAGACCACAGGTCTATACATCATCGATTACGTAATTCTATTTTTACCTACAATAGTCAATAAAATTAGTTTATCAATTGTACTATCATGGAAGCCTTGAAAAATCCATGAACTTTAAAATTTATGTTTTTCCCTTTTACCTATTCATTATGAAGGTAATTTATCCCACAGAAAAAAATAAAATTTGGTAAAAAATTTAACCATATCATTGTTTGTCTAACTTAATTGTTTGTCTAAAATTAAAGTTTTAATCTTTGAATTTTTATATTTTATAATAGCCCTCTAAGCGAGTGTCGTTAAAAATTTGGATACTCTGCATTGTACTCAACTACCTGAACTCGTTCTGTATAAAACTTGTATTGTAAAAAAGAATGTCGTCATCTAATTGAATTACTTACGATGTTATTTCTCAATTGTATTATATTGTATTAATTGTATTATATATTGTATTAATACCATTTTAGGGGGGGAAATACTGTAAAAAGTGAACAATGAACAATTCCTACACCATCATTATATGGATTCATTGTCTTCATGCAGTACTTATGTTCGTATAGTTTTTTATGTTCGAATGTCCATTTTTACATAAGAACCAAAATCGCTTACGCGAGTTTGGATAATAATTTTACTTGTAGCTTCCTATTTTTGTTCGTGTCACAACCCTACGATCTACCATATCTATGGTTTAGTCGTATCCATTTTCCATTGTTATAGAAGTTATTATAATTAATTATGAATTGTCTTGCATCTCACCCTCGACCCTAGATTATGCATACACATTGCATGTAACAGGATTGGAACCCGTAGTTGTACTTCTTAGTCATTACTACCCACACTTTGTCTCTAATTCGTTCTTGTAAATCTTCCTAATAATGATTTGTACTATACGTAAAAATTCAATAACTATGAGTCACATTTCCCTTCATCATATATCTAGTATTCAATGTATGAAAATTCTTTAACATCATACTAAGGACGAAACACTCTATAGAAGTCATTATTTATATGTTATGTAGTATAAATATAACTTATTCGACCATATCTCCCGCCCCCATACGTCCATATCTTATCTTGATCATTATCCTATATAAATTTTATTAAATATTCATTTTTCTCATTCGTTCGAAAACGCAAAAATACGTTCTCGTATTGTTTTTATTATTTTTTTTCAAGTGCGTTCACCCTCAAGATATTCATAAATGCTTACTAAGATCGAATTCCGCTCACGACGACAGATTCGAACGCCTCAAAGATAAAATATCTCCGTTCGCTCTGATTTCAAATTTATAACATGTTAAACATATTATAAGATATTATGTATATAAATCTATATCATGTGTGCCATGTACGTTGTATTATATTTCTAAACATCTTAATTGTCTATTAATATGAAACACTGCAAAAACAAAACAAAGTTATAGTAACTGTTTAATTGTAATTAACTGTAATACTTTAATTTAATATAACGTAATGTACTTTAATGAAACTGTAATTAATAATAACTTGTAATGTACTTCATTGAAACTGTAATAAATGTAATGATTTAATATATACGGTAATGTAAGAATGTACTTTAAATGGAAGTGTAATAAACAATAAGTGAATATGAAGTAATCCATAATTGTAATCGTAATTGTAATGAACCAAAATTAATACGTACTCAGTCGTGTACTTAATTTGTACTTATGTTACTATTACGAAAATATCGCCTTCAGAAATGAAGATTCGGCAAAAATATACGATTAGTTTTTATTTTATTTTTTTATTATTTTAGTTGAAATTTTTCAAACCATCTGATCATGTGTTTAAAAGGGGGGAACTTAACCTTTCAAACTGTCGTACCCCAACATTTAGGTTTATATTATACATGTACTTGTAAAATTAAAGCACTTCTTCATTAGACTTCTTCATTATTGCTCTTCAGATTAGCACTTCATAGGACTCCTTGTTAGCAGCCTCGCTGCGGGAGGGGGCAGAGGCCCCTTGCCCCTTAACAAGAACGCCTCGTCGATACGAGACACCATAGGGACATAGAAGAGGTGGGGTCTAACATTCTGGCGACCCTTTACCAGGATAACAGGATAAGAAAAAGATTTTTAGAAGAAGATTTGTAGAAGAAGATTTTTAGAAGAAGATTTTAACAAGAAGATTTTAACAAGAAGATTTTAACAAGAAGATTTTAACAAGAAGATTATTTTAAGAAGATTATTATTTTATGAAGATTATTTTAAGACGAAGATTATTTTAAGACGAAGATTATTTTAAGAAGATTATTATTTTAAGATTATTATTATTTTAAGAAGATTATTTTAACAAGAAGAAGATTTTAACAAGAAGATTTTAAGAAGAGGCCACTCTTTGGCCAAGATAGAAATTACCCTACATCAGGATAAAACCAGTTGACCGGCGTGTCACGACTTCTAGTTCGTAACATCCACCCTTGAACCGGTGTGTCACGACTCCAAGTTCTCCACGCCTAGTTTTCATCCAAGAAGAAGTAGCCAGGAAGACGTCTTCAGGACACGTCTCAAGGATTTCCCCATAGAAAATTTTGTTAAGTACAGTTTGTTTTTTAAGTAATTTATAAACACTTGAAAAGTCAGCATTATTAACAGTTAATATTTAGTATGGAGCCAGAATTTAACACAAAACACAGTGAACACTTCAGACACCAGTGATACACTTGTTTTTATTGAAACAGTAATTTCAAGAGAGTTAATTTCAAAGAGAGTTAATTTCCCTTTAGAGTCCTACCGCAAGCAGTGGCCTTGAACTAACGAGTATACAAACAACCGAACGAACGAGACCTTTAAACGTACAAACGAACGAACGAACGAGTGAATCTTAACCCCATAAATTGCTCAAAATGGCTTCCAAAGGTCAGGTAAACGCCCTGAAATTAGAAATGAAGGGACTAGCAAATAAGTATAATTCCCTCTTTGACTTAGTGCACAAAAGTAATAGTGTAATCAAAGACCTTGAGGCAGTAATAAAAGTTGTGCAACATAATAACGAATTGTTAAAGAGGGACAATGCAAAACTGGAATATAGAAATATGGAGCTCGAAAAGAGCATTCAGTATGCACACGACCAGATAAAGGATCTTAACTCTAGTCTAAACTCGCTTACTAAAAATAATCGTAACATAGAGATGATAAAAAATGAGCACGATTCAATTAAGAATAAATTAAACAGCCTAGACGATAATTCACGTGCCAATAATTTAATCATAATGGGGGTATCTGAAATGAATAGAGAAACAAACGGCGACACGAAGAAAAAGGTGGAGGACATAATAAAAGATAGACTGAATTTGGGGAATATTAAGATAAAAATGCTTTTAGATTAAAAAAACAATTTCCACCACAAAAAGCAAATTCTAGAGTTAATGACACGACTGAATCTAAGACGCCCACTTCAGCTATAAAAGTAATATGCGAGGATGAAACTCACAGAGATTTAATACTAAAAAACAGAAGAAAGCTGAAAGGATCAAAAATCTTCGTCAATGACGACGTATGTGAGGAAACACGTAAAATTCGTAAAGAAAAGCTCCCTCAACTCATAGAAGCGAGGAGACTCGGGAAAGTTGCCTACTTCCTTGGAGCGAAGTTAATGATTAAAGAGAGAGAGACTCCTCCAGCGCGGAATACTTCGGTCAAAGGAGTTCACCTTGTTAGTGAAAAAGTATTCGAAGCTATGAGAACTAAGAAAACGCCAGCCGACAGTCGGCACACAGGAGGCCTGCGAATAACTCCGCATACAACCTCAACAGTCGACTTTCCCAGTCTCGGCTCAACTGGGCGGTAATCCCTTATTCCGTATTCTGTATCTAGTGAAATTGTTTGAGAACTACTGTTAAATGGCTTTCATCGATAAAGACTTTCATAGTATATGTGCCGATATTAATCATTTCAATTCATTACCAAACAATTCTGTATCCAGTTTAGAGAATCTAGATCAGGAATCTGGTATAGGCAATTGCATGGTCTCATCGATAGACGAGTTTAATGCCTTTGTATTACAAAAAGATATTTATAAAAATCTTTCAGTACTAAATCTAAACATTCGAAGCTTACCTAGGAACTATAACTACTTATTGGCCCTTTTGAAAACTTCTACGGTCAAATTTAGTGTTATAATTCTCACGGAAACTTGGTTAAATAGTAGTATTAAAAACCTATATAATATAGATAATTACGTTGCTTATCATACTGTAAGAGATGGTCAGATTGGGGGGGTATCTCTGTGTATGTGCATCAAACTTACGACTCTAACGAAGTATTTTCTCTATGTAATAGTGACAATGAAAACCTGATTGTGAATATAAAAGACAAAAGTAATGTATATTCTGTCCATGCAATATATAGACCACCTAATACTAATATCAATAGCTTTTTAATTCACTTAGATAACATGTTATGCAACTTTCATAAATCGAATGCCATAGTTGCGGGAGACTTCAACATCAATTTGCAATCTGAAACAATCTCTCATAAATTTTTAAACTTAATGAATTCTTTCTATCTTAGTCATTCTATTACCAAACCCACTCGAGTCTGCAGTTATGGCAATCGAATAACAGAATCTACGATTGATAATATATTTGTAAATAGCAATGCCCTTGTAAACTCTGGAATTATAACCACTAACATCAGTGATCATTTTCCTACTTACGCTTTTCAATAACATTGTTCAGGTTGCGGACAAAACAACTATTGATTACAGAATATTCTCAGAGGTTAACAAAAGAAAATTTATTGGGGCAGTAGAAAATACTCGACTTGACTGTGACGAACCTTTAAATGACCCAGATCATATGTTTCAGTTCTTCTATGACACCTTATTCCATATTTTTAATATTTGCTTTCCTTTAAGGAGAAAAACAGTTTCGCCCAAAAGGGTCGCAAATCCATGGATCACTCCAGGAATTATCACTTCAATAAAGAATAGAGATAAATTATTCAAATTGCAATTGCAGAGCAAAATTCCTAAAATACAATATACTCAATACAGAAACAAATTAACTAAAATAATCAAAATTGCAAAATATAACTATTATAACAATCAATTTTCCAAACATAAAGGAGACATGAAAAACACTTGGACAACCATAAACAATCTTCTCGGAAAACAAATTAAGAAAAATCCAATAGAGAAATTAAATGTTGATAATAAAGAAATCACTGATGATACTGCTATTGCAGACTCTTTAAATGCACATTTTACTTCAATAGCGGATAAGCTTCGCTCACAATTAATAAATAATGATCACTCACCTCTAGAATATATGCCACCCAGCCCACTAAATTCATTTTCTTTTGTTCCTGCTACCTCTACTGAGGTCCAGAATATTATTGGTAAATTAAAAAATACAAAAAATAACATTCATAACATTCCTGTACCTATATTGAAACTTGTTAAAGATAAGATATCTGTAACTTTGGCTAAAATTATCAATCAAAGTATTTCCAAAGGAATATTCCCATCAATGCTAAAAACTGGTTGTATAACCCCTTTTTAAAGGGGGTGATCCTACACTAGCAACAAATTACAGGCCGGTGTGTTCATTATCTGTGTTCAGCAAAGTTTTCGAAAAAATTGTAAAAAGTAGAATGCAGCGATATTTAGAATCTTACAATTTATTATCTCCAAATCAATATGGCTTCCGTAATAATAGAACAACGGAAATGGCTATTTTAAATCTTATGGAAAATGTAAATATAGCTAAGGAGAACAAAGAAATAATGATGTCAATATTTATGGATTTGAGTAAGGCGTTTGATGTAATAGACCATAATATTCTACTTAATAAATTGTATTGTTACGGCTTTAGAGGGGCAATCAGTGATTGGTTTAAAAGTTATTTGTCCGATAGATATAATTTTGTATCAGTAAATAAGGTTTGCTCCACTAAAGCGCTTGTCAAACATGGTGTGCCACAGGGCTCAGTGCTGGGTCCACTGTTATTTTTATTATATATAAATGACCTTCCACGTTCATCTGATATACTGAACTTCATAATGTTTGCAGATGATACAACTCTCTCCTTTTCTTGCAAAGATGTTAATACAGCTAAGAATATATTTCATTCAGAATTCATCAGTGTAATGAAATGGTTGACCACCAATAAACTCTTCCTAAATACCAGTAAAACAAATTTCATGATTTTTACTAATAAAAGAAATGTATATCTTGATGAACTCAATGTTAATGAAATCACCATAAAGGAGTGTACTGTAACAAAATTTCTTGGTGTAATGCTAGATAAGAATTTGCAATGGAGTGATCATGTAAATTATATCGCGAAAAAGATTTCAAGGAGCGTTGCTATAATGTTTAAACTTAGAAATGTAGTCCCTAAACAAGTTTTATTGACTCTTTATCATACTCTTGTTCTTCCTTATATAACATACTGCACCCTTGTTTGGGGAAACTCCGCTAACAACGCATTAAATGGTATCTTTGTCATCCAAAAACGAGCAATAAGGTTATTATCTGATGCTGATTTCCTTGATCACTCTAGTGCATTATTTAAAGAGCTAAACCTACTAAAGCTCAATGATATAACCAAACTGGCACATTTTATTTTTATTTACAAGTGTAAGAGCAAAATCATTAATTTGCAATGGGTAAATAGATATTTTGTAACTCATCAAGAAATCCACCGTATCAGACCAGAAATAGATCAAAGATTGTTATACCTCAATTTAGATTGTCTTCATCTCAAAAACTACCCATTTTCATTGGATTGAAACTATGGAATGACTTGCATGCCGATATAAAAAATATTGCGAATGTAAATTTGTTTAAAACCAAGTTAAAATCCCGATTAATAATGGGATACTAACAAAAATCTTGGATTAATGTCCACTAATAATGTTTAATATTGTCCATTAATATTGTTTAATATTGAAATACAGGCTTTAACTATTAATAATACTTATTTACTTATTTATTTATTTTATTATTATTAATTTATAACGGCTAGCTGCTTATTTTTAATAAGAGCCCAGTAAAGCCTAAAGCTTAAGGGCCAAATAAAAAATAAAAAAATAAATAGTCGAGCTTCACAATTATTTATGTGTCATTGTAAAAATTGTAATTGTAAAAAGACTACTGTATTTATTTTATTATTAATAAAGGTTATTCTATTCTATAAAGAGAGTTAATTTCAAAGAGAGTTAATTTCAAAGAGAGTTAATTTCAAAGAGAGTTAATTTCAAAGAGTTAATTTCAAAGAGAGTTAATTTCAAGAGTTAATTTCAAGAGAGTTAATTTCAGAGTTATTTTCACTGTTATATTCAGTATAGAATAATTTTATTTTATGTACCTTCCCGTACATTAGAATGAAATATTGTTTACATTTTTTTTATTTTTTGTTTGCAAATTTTTTTCAATTACTGAATTGAATTGACTTGCAAATTAAGAAAGAGAGTGTTTATAGAGAGTTTATAGATTTAGAGAGATACTTGAAGTCAATTTTGAAGTCAGTTTTGAAGTCATTTTTTGAAGTCAGTTTTTTGAAGTCACTTTTGAAGTGAGAAGGTTGCACCAAGAGGGTCAACCAAAACAGAGGTTAATCGTCTCCACTTGATAGAGATCAAGTGCGGTCATTTTCCATTTTCAGTTAATTTCAAGTTAGACAGTTTAAGTTATAGAGATACTTGATTGCATTTCAAGTAAGTCGGTTGCACCAAGAGGGTCAACCAAAACAGAGGTTATCGTCTCCACTTGAATAGAGATCAAGTGCAGTCATTTCCATTTTCAGTTAATTTCAAATCAGTTTTCAGTTTCGGTTGGTTGCATCCAAGAGGGACAACCAAACCCCAGAGATTTATAAGGATACTCGAAGTAGTTTCGAGTCAGTTTTAGTTGCAAATCAGTTTTCAGTTTCAGAAGGTTGCATCCAAGAGGGACAACCGCCCCAGAGATTTATAGAAATACTTGATGGAGTTCGAGTCAGAGAGTTTTATTTCAAGTCAGAGAGTTTTGTTTGAAGTCAGACAGTTTTATTCCAAGTCAGAGTTTTATTCCAAGTCAGTTTTATTCCAAGTCAGTTTTATTCCAAGTCAGTTTTATTCCAAGTCAGTTTCCGAGTCCCAAGTATTCCAAGTCCCAAGTCAGTTTTCAATGCAGTCAATTGAATTCAACTTTTTCTTTGTAAGTTAAGAGAATTTAATTTAAGAAAAATGTAATCTAAGAATTTAATTCAACCTTTTTTTGTGTTGTAAAAGAGAATTAAATTCAACCAGAATTGACCGGTTTGCGTCTTTAGTTAACCTTTTTTTTTTTTTGTGAGAAGGAAATTGACCGATTTGTCTTTTCTTTTTCATGCATTGTTACGTATAAATATATAGTCATGTAATTTATTATTTGTAACAAAACCGTTTTTACAATTGTTTGTAATGACTTTGATAATCATTGTAATGTATACGTGATAATAATAGTTGTGTAATGATTAATTAATCGATCTTGTCCCAATGACTCCTTTTAAATTACTATGCTGAGGAACATGCCGTCCCTCCGTTTTGTTTCAACTTTTTTTTAATTTTTGTTCTAAGTAGTGTGACAAGCAATCTTTTTTTAAAGAGCAAAGTGCTCACGAAAGACTTATTGTCAATTTCAGACGTATATCCCCCGCTTAGTCACTCAATTCCCCCGAATGTAGTACTCCAAACTTTGTTTTTTTATTTTATTTTTACTTTAACACCCCAACCCCAGTTGAACCCAGTGGCAACCAAAGCCGTTTTTACAAATGTTGGTAACGAGTTTTATAATTATTTTGATTATATGATGACAGAAATAGCGTAACAATTAATCGATCATGTACCTAATTTATCCTGCTCTGTACGATCGGGAAATTTACCCGTATGACCGCACATACCCTAAATTTCAGTCATTTAATTTTTAATAAAACTTCTACACAATAAAACAGATGTATTTGTCTATATGCAAACAAGTTTTCAGATTTAAAAAAAATCAAATAATTCAAATTCTATCAACATTCAACGAAAGAGTATAATTTTTCTACTTAACATGCAAAAATTATTAAACATTTTTAATATATTTTTTTTATTATATAAAAATAATTTTTAATGTAAAATTTAATTGAAATTATTAAAAGAAAAGATTGTTCGAAATGCTTCCCTTCCATTTCAATAACTTTTTTATTCTTGGTCGAAACTCATCTATGGCTCGATTTACTTTTATTTTTTTAGAATATTATAAAATTATATTTAGCTCGTTGAAATGCATAATTGATTCATATTTTTAATTTGTATTTTTCTTTTTCTTTTGTTCAATTAATCGTGGGTAACTGTCCTTAAATTGTTATTGTACCATTTGTAAGGTATCAAACGAAAATTATAGTCAAATAGACATACTACTACAGTAAGTACGTTTTTTTTTAATTACCTTATAAGTGTAACTGATTATGTAAAATCTATAATCCTAATTGAATTTTATTACTTTTGACACATATTCCCTCCAGTCACTTTTGCATTAAAACTCGTATGCAAACATCATCATTATAATACATCATAATTATTGCTTACTATATATAAATTCTCGCTCATGCATTTATACAGTTAATTTAACAATCCTCTCAGCTAATCTGTGTCTCGAAATTATAAAATACACACTTTGTACCCAATAAACATAAATACACATTTGACCACAGGTCTATACATCATCCACTACGTAATTCGATTTGTACCTACAACAGTCAATAAAAATGCATGTATGCACATTATATATACTATATATATACAGCCCTTATGCTAAAATCATTGAATATCACAATAAAACTATTTCATTACGTAAGTGCAAACTATGCTATTTAGTCTTAATCATTTTTGCTTTCTAATATATCTTGCTCATGCATTTATTCAGTTACTTGAACAATCCTATCAGCTAATCTGTCCCTCGAAATTGTAAAATACACACTTTGCACCTAATACACCCAAATACACACTAGACCACAGGTCTATACATCATCGATTACGTAATTCTATTTTTACCTACAATAGTCAATAAAATTAGTTTATCAATTGTACTATCATGGAAGCCTTGAAAAATCCATGAACTTTAAAATTTATGTTTTTCCCTTTTACCTATTCATTATGAAGGTAATTTATCCCACAGAAAAAAATAAAATTTGGTAAAAAAATTAACCATATCATTGTTTGTCTAACTTAATTGTTTGTCTAAAATTAAAGTTTTAATCTTTGAATTTTTATATTTTATAATAGCCCTCTAAGCGAGTGTCGTTAAAAATTTGGATACTCTGCATTGTACTCAACTACCTGAACTCGTTCTGTATAAAACTTGTATTGTAAAAAAGAATGTCGTCATCTAACTTGAATTACTTACGATGTTATTTTCTCAATTGTATTATATTGTATTAATTGTATTATATTATTGTATTAATACCATTTTAGGGGGGGAAATACTGTAAAAAGTGAACAATGAACAATTCCTACACCATCATTTTATGGATTCATTGTCTTCATGCAGTACTTACGTTCGTATAGTTTTTATGTTCGAATGTCCATTTTTACATAAGAACCAAAATCGCTTAACGCGAGTTTGGATAATAATTTTACTTGTAGCTTCCTATTTTTGATCGTGTCACAACCCTACGATCTACCATATCTATGGTTTAGTCGTATCCATTTTCGATTTGTTATTAAAGTTATTATAATTAATTATGAATTGTCTTGCATCTCACCCTCGACCCTAGATTATGCATACACATTGCATGTAACAGGATTGGAACCCGTAGTTGTACTTCTTAGTCATTACTACCCACTCTTTGTCTCTAATTCGTTCTTGTAAATCTTCCTAATAATGATTTGTACTATACGTAAAAATTCAATAACTATGACTTCACATTTTCCCTTCATCATATATCTAGTATTCAATGTATGAAAATTCTTTAACATCATACTAAGGACGAAACACTCTATAGAAGTCATTATTTATGTTATGTAGTATAAATATAACTATTATTCGACCATATCTCCCGCCCCCATACGTCCATATCTTATCTGATCATTATCCTATATAAATTTTATTAAATATTCATTTTTTCTCATTCGTTCGAAAACGCAAAAATACGTTCTCGTATTGTTTTTTTTATTATTTTTTTTTTCAAGTGCGTTCACCCCTCAAGATATTCATAAATGCTTACTAAGATCGAATTCCGCTCACGACGACAGATTCGAACGCCTCAAAGATAAAATATCTCCGTTCGCTCTGATTTCAAATTTATAACATGTTAAACATATTATAAGATATTATGTATATAAATCTATATCATGTGTGCCATGTACGTTGTATTATATTTCTAAACATCTTAATTGTCTATTAATATGAAACACTGCAAAAACAAAACAAAGTTATAATAACTGTTTAATTGTAATTAACTGTAATACTTTAATTTAATATAACGTAATGTACTTTAATGAAACTGTAATTAATAATAACTTGTAATGTACTTCATTGAAACTGTAATTAAATGTAATGATTTAATATATACGGTAATGTAAGAATGTACTTTAAAATGGAAGTGTAATTAAACAATAAGTGAATATGAAGTAATCCATAATTGTAATCGTAATTGTAATGAACCAAAATTAATACGTACTCAGTCGTGTACTTAATTTGTACTTATGTGTACTATTACGAAATAATATCGCTTTCAGAAATGAAGATTCGGCAAAAATATACGATTAGTTTTTATTTTTATTTTTTTATTATTTTTAGTTGAAATTTTTCAAACCATCTGATCATGTGTTTAAAAGGGGGGGAACTTAACCTTCAACTGTCGTCCCCCAACATTTAGGTTTATATTATACATGTACTTGTAAAATTAAAGCACTTCTTCATTAGACTTCTTCATTATTGCTCTTCAGATTAGCACTTCATTAGGATTCCCTTGTTAGCAGCCTTGCTGCGGGGAGGGGGCAGAGGCCCGTTGCCCCTTAACAAGAACGCCTCGTCGATACGAGACACCATAGGGACATAGAAGAGGTGGGGTCTAACATTCTGGCGACCCTTTACCAGGATAACAGGATAAGAAAAAGATTTTTAGAAGAAGATTTGTAGAAGAAGATTTTTAGAAGAAGATTTTAACAAGAAGATTTTAACAAGAAGATTTTAACAAGAAGATTTTAACAAGAAGATTATTTTAAGAAGATTATTATTTTATGAAGATTATTTTAAGACGAAGATTATTTTAAGACGAAGATTATTTTAAGAAGATTATTATTTTAAGATTATTATTATTTTAAGAAGATTATTTTAAGAAGAAGAAGATTTTAACAAGAAGATTTTAAGAAGAGGCCACTCTTTGGCCAAGATAGAAATTACCCTACATCAGGATAAAACCAGTTGACCGGCGTGTCACGACTTCTAGTTCGTAACATCCACCCTTGAACCGGTGTGTCACGACTCCAAGTTCTCCACGCCTAGTTTTCATCCAAGAAGAAGTAGCCAGGAAGACGTCTTCAGGACACGTCTCAAGGATTTCCCCATAGAAAATTTTGTTAAGTACAGTTTGTTTTTAAGTAATTTATAAACACTTGAAAAGTCAGCATTATTAACAGTTAATATTTAGTATGGAGCCAGAATTTAACACAAAACACAGTGAACACTTCAGACACCAGTGATACATTTGTTTTTATTGAAACAGTAATTTCAAGAGAGTTAATTTCAAAGAGAGTTAATTTCCCTTTAGAGTCCTACGGCAAGCAGTGGCCTTGAAGTAACGAGTATACAAACAACCGAACGAACGAGACATTTAAACGTACAAACGAACGAACGAACGAGTGAATCTTAACCCCATAAATTGCTCAAAATGGCTTCCAAAGGTCAGGTAAACGCCCTGAAATTAGAAATGAAGGGACTAGCAAATAAGTATAATTCCCTCTTTGACTTAGTGCACAAAAGTAATAGTGTAATCAAAGACCTTGAGGCAGTAATAAAAGTTGTGCAACATAATAACGAATTGTTAAAGAGGGACAATGCAAAACTGGAATATAGAAATATGGAGCTCGAAAAGAGCATTCAGTATGCACACGACCAGATAAAGGATCTTAACTCTAGTCTGAACTCGCTTACTAAAAATAATCGTAACATAGAGATGATAAAAAATGAGCACGATTCAATTAAGAATAAATTAAACAGCCTAGACGATAATTCACGTGCCAATAATTTAATCATAATGGGGTTATCTGAAATGAATAGAGAAACAAACGGCGACACGAAGAAAAAGGTGGAGGACATAATAAAAGATAGACTGAATTTGGGGAATATTAAGATCAAAAATGCTTTTAGATTAAAAAAACAATTTCCACCAAAAAAAGCAAATTCTAGAGTTAATGACACGACTGAATCTAAGACGCCCACTTCAGCTATAAAAGTAATATGCGAGGATGAAACTCACAGAGATTTAATACTAAAAAACAGAAGAAAGCTGAAAGGATCAAAAATCTTCGTCAATGACGACGTATGTGAGGAAACACGTAAAATTCGTAAAGAAAAGCTCCCTCAACTCATAGAAGCGAGGAGACTCGGGAAAGTTGCCTACTTCCTTGGGGCGAAGTTAATGATTAAAGAGAGAGAGACTCCTCCAGCGCGGAATACTTCGGTCATAGGAGTTCACCTTGTTAGTGAAAAAGTATTCGAAGCTATGAGAACTAAAAAAACGCCAGCCGACAGTCGGCACACAGGAGGCCTGCGAATAACTCCGCATACAACCTCAACAGTCGACTTTCCCAGTCTCGGCTCAACTGGGCGGTAATACCTTATTCCTGTATTCTGTATCTAGTGAAATTGTCTGAGAACTACTGTTAAATGGCTTTCATCGATAAAGGACTTTCATAGTATATGTGCCGATATTAATCATTTCAATTCATTACCAGTAGCGGCTCGTGACTAAAAATTCTAGGGGTGCTGTCTCTAAGAATGGGTTGAAATAATTACTGAAATAAAAGGATGAGCATTGAGCAATGAATAAAAGTTTCAAAAGTTATTGAAAAGTTATTCAGTGAGCTCATCCTTGATTATTTCAATTGTAAATAAAAAATTTAGGGATACTGCAGTTCCGCAGTGCCTACCGACGAGCCGCCACTGTTCATTACCAAACAATTCTGTATCCAGTTTAGAGAATCTAGATCAGGAATCTGATATAGGCAATTGCATGGTCTCATCGATAGACGAGTTTAATGCCTTTGTATTACAAAAAGATATTTATAAAAATCTTTCAGTACTAAATCTAAACATTCGAAGCTTACCTAGGAACTATAACTACTTATTGGCCCTTTTGAAAACTTCTACGGTCAAATTTAGTGTTATAATTCTCACGGAAACTTGGTTAAATAGTAGTATTAAAAACCTATATAATATAGATAATTACGTTGCTTATCATACTGTAAGAGATGGTCAGATTGGAGGGGGGTATCTCTGTGTATGTGCATCAAACTTTCGACTCTAACGAAGTATTTTCTCTATGTAATAGTGACAATGAAAACCTGATTGTGAATATAAAAGACAAAAGTAATGTATATTCTGTCCATGCAATATATAGACCACCTAATACTAATATCAATAGCTTTTTAATTCACTTAGATAACATGTTATGCAACTTTCATAAATCGAATGCCATAGTTGCGGGAGACTTCAACATCAATTTGCAATCTGAAACAATCTCTCATAAATTTTTAAACTTAATGAAATCTTTCTATCTTAGTCATTCTATTACCAAACCCACTCGAGTCTGCAGTTATGGCAATCGAATAACAGAATCTACAATTGATAATATATTTGTAAATAGCAATGCCCTTGTAAACTCTGGAATTATAACCACTAACATCAGTGATCATTTTCCTACTTACGCTATTTTCAATAACATTGTTCAGGTTGCGGACAAAACAACTATTGATTACAGAATATTCTCAGAGGTTAACAAAAGAAAATTTATTGGGGCAGTAGAAAATACTCGACTTGACTGTGACGAACCTTCAAATGACCCAGATCATATGTTTCAGTTCTTCTATGACACCTTATTCCATATTTTTAATATTTGCTTTCCTTTAAGGAGAAAAACAGTTTCGCCCAAGAGGGTCGCAAATCCATGGATCACTCCAGGAATTATCACTTCAATAAAGAATAGAGATAAATTATTCGAATTGCAATTGCAGAGCAAAATTCCTAAAATACAATATACTCAATACAGAAACAAATTAACTAAAATAATCAAAATTGCAAAATATAACTATTATAACAATCAATTTTCCAAACATAAAGGAGACATGAAAAACACTTGGACAACCATAAACAATCTTCTCGGAAAACAAATTAAGAAAAATCCAATAGAGAAATTAAATGTTGATAATAAAGAAATCACTGATGATACTGCTATTGCAGACTCTTTAAATGCACATTTTACTTCAATAGCGGATAAGCTTCGCTCACAATTAATAAATAATGATCACTCACCTCTAGAATATATGCCACCCAGCCCACTAAATTCATTTTCTTTTGTTCCTGCTACCTCTACTGAGGTCCAGAATATTATTGGTAAATTAAAAAATACAAAAAATAACATTCATAACATTCCTGTACCTATATTGAAACTTGTTAAAGATAAGATATCTGTAACTTTGGCTAAAATTATCAATCACAGTATTTCCAAAGGAATATTCCCATCAATGCTAAAAACTGGTTGTAAACACCCATTTTTAAAGGGGGTGATCCTACACTAGCAACAAATTACAGGCCGGTGTGTTCATTATCTGTGTTCAGCAAAGTTTTCGAAAAAATTGTAAAAAGTAGAATGCAGCGATATTTAGAATCTTACAATTTATTATCTCCAAATCAATATGGCTTCCGTAATAATAGAACAACGGAAATGGCTATTTTAAATCTTATGGAAAATGTAAATATAGCTAAGGAGAACAAAGAAATAATGATGTCAATATTTATGGATTTGAGTAAGGCGTTTGATGTAATAGACCATAATATTCTACTTAATAAATTGTATTGTTACGGCTTTAGAGGGGCAATCAGTGATTGGTTTAAAAGTTATTTGTCCGATAGATATAATTTTGTATCAGTAAATAAGGTTTGCTCCACTAAAGCGCTTGTCAAACATGGTGTGCCACAGGGCTCAGTGCTGGGTCCACTGTTATTTTTATTATATATAAATGACCTTCCACGTTCATCTGATATACTGAACTTCATAATGTTTGCAGATGATACAACTCTCTCCTTTTCTTGCAAAGATGTTAATACAGCTAAGAATATATTTCATTCAGAATTCATCAATGTAATGAAATGGTTGACCACGAATAAACTCTTCCTAAATACCAGTAAAACAAATTTCATGATTTTTACTAATAAAAGAAATGTATATCTTGATGAACTCAATGTTAATGAAATCACCATAAAGGAGTGTACTGTAACAAAATTTCTTGGTGTAATGCTAGATAAGAATTTGCAATGGAGTGATCATGTAAATTATATCGCGAAAAAGATTTCAAGGAGCGTTGCTATAATGTTTAAACTTAGAAATGTAGTCCCTAAACAAGTTTTATTGACTCTTTATCATACTCTTGTTCTTCCTTATATAACATACTGCACCCTTGTTTGGGGAAACTCCGCTAACAACGCATTAAATGGTATCTTTGTCATCCAAAAACAAGCAATATGGTTATTATCTGATGCTGATTTCCTTGATCACTCTAGTGCATTATTTAAAGAGCTAAACCTACTAAAGCTCAATGATATAACCAAAACTGGCACATTTTATTTTTATTTACAAGTGTAAGAGCAAATCATTAATTTCAATGGGTAAATAGATATTTTGTAACTCATCAAGAAATCCACCCATATCAGACCAGAAAAAGATCAAAGATTGTTATACCTCAATTTAGATTGTCTTCATCTCAAAAACTACCATTTTCATTGGATTGAAACTATGGAATGACTTGCATGCCGATATAAAAAATATTGCGAATGTAAATTTTTTAAAACCAAGTAAAAATCCCGATTAATAATGGGATACTAACAAAAATCTTGGATTAATGTCCACTAATAATGTTTTATATTGTCCATTAATATTGTTTAATATTGAAATACAGGCTTTAACTATTAATAATACTTATTTACTTATTTATTTATTTATTATTATTAATTTATAACGGCTAGCTGCTTATTTTTAATGAGAGCCCAGTAAAGCCTAAAGCTTAAGGGCCAAATAAAAAATAAAAAAAATAAATAGTCGAGCTTCACAATTATTTATGTGTCTGTTAAAAATTGTAAGTTGTAAAAGACTACTGTATTTATTTTATTATTAATAAAGGTTATTCTATTCTATAAAGAGAGTTAATTTCAAAGAGAGTAAATTTCAAAGAGAGTTAATTTCAAAGAGAGTTAATTTCAAAAGAGTTAATTTCAAGAGAGTTAATTTCAAGAGTTAATTTCAAGAGAGTTAATTTCAGAGTTATTTTCACTGTTATATTCAGTATAGAATAATTTTATTTTATGTACCTTCCCGTACATTAGAATGAAATATTGTTTACATTTTTTTTATTTTTTGTTTGCAAATTTTTTTCAATACTGAATTGAATTGACTTGCAAATTAAGAAAGAGAGTGTTTATAGAGAGTTTATAGATTTAGAGAGATACTTGAAGTCAATTTTGAAGTCAGTTTTGAAGTCATTTTTTGAAGTCATTTTTTTGAAGTCACTTTTGAAGTCAGAAGGTTGCACCAAGAGGGTCAACCAAAACAGAGGTTAATCGTCTCCACTTGATAGAGATCAAGTGCGGTCATTTTCCATTTTCAGTTAATTTCAAGTTAGACAGTTTAAGTATAGAGATACTTGATTGCATTTCAAGTAAGTCGGTTGCACTAAGAGGGTCAACCAAAACAGAGGTTAATCGTCTCCACTTGAATAGAGATCAAGTGCAGTCATTTTCCATTTTCAGTTAATTTCAAATCAGTTTTCAGTTTCGGTTGGTTGCATCCAAGAGGGACAACCAAACCCAGAGATTTATAAGGATACTCGAAGTAGTTTCGAGTCAGTTTTAGTTGCAAATCAGTTTTCAGTTTCAGAAGGTTGCATCCAAGAGGACAACCGCCCCAGAGATTTATAGAAAATACTTGATGGAGTTCGAGTCAGAGAGTTTTATTTCAAGTCAGAGAGTTTTGTTTGAAGTCAGACAGTTTTATTCCAAGTCAGAGTTTTATTCCAAGTCAGTTTTATTCCAAGTCAGTTTTATTCCAAGTCAGTTTCCGAGTCCCAAGTATTCCAAGTCCCAAGTCAGTTTTCAATGCAGTCAATTGAATTCAACTTTTTCTTTGTAAGTTAAGAGAATTTAATTTAAGAAAAATGTAATCTAAGAATTTAATTCAACCTTTTTTGTGTTGTAAAAGAGAATTAAATTCAACCAGAATTGACCGGTTTGCGTCTTTAGTTAACCTTTTTTTTTTTTTTTGTGAGAAGGAAATTGACCGATTTGTCTTTTCTTTTTCATGCATTGTTACGTATATAAATATATAGTCATGTAATTTATTATTTGTAACAAAACCGTTTTTACAATTGTTTGTAATGACTTTGATAATCATTGTAATGTATACGTGATAATAATAGTTGTGTAATGATTAATTAATCGATCTTGTCCCAATGACTCCTTTTAAATTACTATGCTGAGGAACATGCCGTCCCTCCGTTTTGTTTCAACTTTTTTTTAATTTTTGTTCTAAGTAGTGTGACAAGCAATCTTTTTTTAAAGAGCAAAGTGCTCACGAAAGAATTATTGTCAATTTCAGACGTATATCCCCCGCTTAGTCACTCAATTCCCCCGAATGTAGTACTCCAAACTTTGTTTTTTTATTTTATTTTTACTTTAACACCCCAACCCCAGTTGAACCCAGTGGCAACCAAAGCCGTTTTTACAAATGTTGGTAACGAGTTTTTAATTATTTTGATTATATGATGACAGAAATAGCGTAACAATTAATCGATCATGTACCTAATTTATCCTGCTCTGTACGATCGGGAAATTTACCCGTATGACCGCACATACCCTAAATTTCAGTCATTTAATTTTTAATAAAACTTCTACACAATAAAACATGTATTTGTCTATATGCAAACAAGTTTTCAGATTTAAAAAAAAATCAAATAATTCAAATTCTATCAACATTCAACGAAAGAGTATAATTTTTCTACTTAACATGCAAAAATTATTAAACATTTTTAATATATTTTTTTATTATATAAAATAATTTTTAATGTAAAATTTAATTGAAATTATTAAAAGAAAAGATTGTTCGAAATGCTTCCCTTCCATTTCAATAACTTTTTTATTCTTGGTCGAAACTCATCTATGGCTCGATTTACTTTTATTTTTTTAGAATATTATAAAATTGTATTTAGCTCGTTGAAATGCATAATTGATTCATATTTTTAATTTGTATTTTTCTTTTTCTTTTGTTCAATTAATCGTGGGTAACTGTCCTTAAATTGTTATTGTACCATTTGTAAGGTATCAAACGAAAATTATAGTCAAATAGACATACTACTACAGTAAGTACGTTTTTTTTTAATTACCTTATAAGTGTAACTGATTATGTAAAATCTATAATCCTAATTGAATTTTATTACTTTTGACACATATTCCCTCCAGTCACTTTTGCATTAAAACTCGTATGCAAACATCATCATTATACATCATAATTATTGCTTACTATATATAAATTCTCGCTCATGCATTTATACAGTTAATTTAACAATCCTCTCAGCTAATCTGTGTCTCGAAATTATAAAATACACACTTTGTACCCAATAAACATAAATACACATTTGACCACAGGTCTATACATCATCCACTACGTAATTCGATTTGTACCTACAACAGTCAATAAAAATGCATGTATGCACATTATATTACTATATATATACAGCCCTTATGCTAAATCATTGAATATCACAATAAAACTATTTCATTACGTAAGTGCAAACTATGCTATTTAGTCTTAATCATTTTTGCTTTCTAATATATCTTGCTCATGCATTTATTCAGTTACTTGAACAATCCTATCAGCTAATCTGTCCCTCGAAATTGTAAAATACACACTTTGCACCTAATACACCCAAATACACACTAGACCACAGGTCTATACATCATCGATTACGTAATTCTATTTTACCTACAATAGTCAATAAAATTAGTTTATCAATTGTACTATCATGGAAGCCTTGAAAAATCCATGAACTTTAAAATTTATGTTTTTCCCTTTTACCTATTCATTATGAAGGTAATTTATCCCACAGAAAAAAATAAAATTTGGTAAAAAAATTTAACCATATCATTGTTTGTCTAACTTAATTGTTTGTCTAAAATTAAAGTTTTAATCTTTGAATTTTTATATTTTATAATAGCCCTCTAAGCGAGTGTCGTTAAAAATTTGGATACTCTGCATTGTACTCAACTACCTGAACTCGTTCTGTATAAAACTTGTATTGTAAAAAAGAATGTCGTCATCTAACTTGAATTACTTACGATGTTATTTTCTCAATTGTATTATATTGTATTAATTGTATTATATTATTGTATTAATACCATTTTAGGGGGGGAAATACTGTAAAAAGTGAACAATGAACAATTCCTACACCATCATTTTATGGATTCATTGTCTTCATGCAGTACTTACGTTCGTATAGTTTTTATGTTCGAATGTCCATTTTTACATAAGAACCAAAATCGCTTAACGCGAGTTTGGATAATAATTTTACTTGTAGCTTCCTATTTTTGATCGTGTCACAACCCTACGATCTACCATATCTATGGTTTAGTCGTATCCATTTTCGATTTGTTATTAAGTTATTATAATTAATTATGAATTGTCTTGCATCTCACCCTCGACCCTAGATTATGCATACACATTGCATGTAACAGGATTGGAACCCGTAGTTGTACTTCTTAGTCATTACTACCCACTCTTTGTCTCTAATTCGTTCTTGTAAATCTTCCTAATAATGATTTGTACTATACGTAAAAATTCAATAACTATGACTTCACATTTTCCCTTCATCATATATCTAGTATTCAATGTATGAAAATTCTTTAACATCATACTAAGGACGAAACACTCTATAGAAGTCATTATTTATGTTATGTAGTATAAATATAACTATTATTCGACCATATCTCCCGCCCCCATACGTCCATATCTTATCTTGATCATTATCCTATATAAATTTTATTAAATATTCATTTTTTCTCATTCGTTCGAAAACGCAAAAATACGTTCTCGTATTGTTTTTTTTATTATTTTTTTTTCAAGTGCGTTCACCCCTCAAGATATTCATAAATGCTCACTAAGATCGAATTCCGCTCACGACGACAGATTCGAACGCCTCAAAGATAAAATATCTCCGTTCGCTCTGATTTCAAATTTATAACATGTTAAACATATTATAAGATATTATGTATATAAATCTATATCATGTGTGCCATGTACGTTGTATTATATTTCTAAACATCTTAATTGTCTATTAATATGAAACACTGCAAAAACAAAACAAAGTTATAATAACTGTTTAATTGTAATTAACTGTAATACTTTAATTTAATATAACGTAATGTACTTTAATGAAACTGTAATTAATAATAACTTGTAATGTACTTCATTGAAACTGTAATTAAATGTAATGATTTAATATATACGGTAATGTAAGAATGTACTTTAAAATGGAAGTGTAATTAAACAATAAGTGAATATGAAGTAATCCATAATTGTAATCGTAATTGTAATGAACCAAAATTAATACGTACTCAGTCGTGTACTTAATTTGTACTTATGTGTACTATTACGAAATAATATCGCTTTCAGAAATGAAGATTCGGCAAAAATATACGATTAGTTTTTATTTTTATTTTTTTAATTATTTTTAGTTGAAATTTTTCAAACCATCTGATCATGTGTTTAAAAGGGGGGGAACTTAACCTTCAACTGTCGTCCCCCAACATTTAGGTTTATATTATACATGTACTTGTAAAATTAAAGCACTTCTTCATTAGACTTCTTCATTATTGCTCTTCAGATTAGCACTTCATTAGGATTCCCTTGTTAGCAGCCTTGCTGCGGGGAGGGGGCAGAGGCCCGTTGCCCCTTAACAAGAACGCCTCGTCGATACGAGACACCATAGGGACATAGAAGAGGTGGGGTCTAACATTCTGGCGACCCTTTACCAGGATAACAGATAAGAAAAAAATTTTAAGGAAGATTTGTAGAAGAAGATTTTTAGAAGAGATTTTACAAGAAGATTTTAACAAGAAGATTTTAACAAGAAGATTTTAAGAAGAAGATTATTTTAAGAAGATTATTTTTTATGAAGATTATTTTAAGACGAAGATTATTTTAAGACGAAGATTATTTTAAGAAGATTATTATTTTAAGATTATTATTATTAAGAAGATTATTTTAAGAAGAATAAGATTTTAACAAGAAGATTTTAAGAAGAGGCCACTCTTTGGCCAAGATAGAAATTACCCTACATCAGGATAAAACCAGTTGACCGGCGTGTCACGACTTCTAGTTCGTAACATCCACCCTTGAACCGGTTGTGTCACGACTCCAAGTTCTCCACGCCTAGTTTTCATCCAAGAAGAGTAGCCAGGAAGACGTCTTCAGGACACGTCTCAAGGATTTCCCCATAGAAATTTTGTTAAGTACAGTTGTTTTTTAAGTAATTTTATAAACACTTGAAAAGTCAGCATTATTAACAGTTATATTTAGTATGGAGCCAGAATTTAACACAAAACACAGTGAACACTTCAGACACCAGTGATACATTTGTTTTTTATTGAAACAGTAATTTCAAGAGAGTTAATTTCAAAGAGAGTTAATTTCCTTTAGAGTCCTACGGCAAGCAGTGGCCTTGAAGTAACGAGTATACAAACAACCGAACGAACGAGACATTTAAACGTACAAACGACGAACGAACGAGTGAATCTTAACCCATAAATTGCTCAAAATTGCTCCAAAGGTCAGGTAAACGCCCTGAAATTAGAAATGAAGGGACTAGCAAATAAGTATAATTCCCTCTTTGACTTAGTGCACAAATGTAAGTGTAATCAAGACCTTGAGGCAGTAATAAAAGTTGTGCAACATAATAACGAATTGTTAAAGAGGGACAATGCAAAACTGGAATATAGAAATATGGAGCTCGAAAAGAGCATTCAGTATGCACACGACCAGATAAAGGATCTTAACTCTAGTCTGAACTCGCTTACTAAAAATAATCGTAACATAGAGATGATAAAAAATGAGCACGATTCATTAGAATAAATTAAACAGCCTAGACGATAATTCACGTGCCAATATTTAATCATAATGGGGTTATCTGAAATGAATAAGAAACAAACGGCGACACGAAGAAAAAGGTGGAGGACATAATAAAGATAGACGAATTTGGGGAATATTAAGATCAAAAATGCTTTTAGTTAAAAAACAATTTTCACACCAAAAAAAGCAAATTCTAGAGTTAATGACACGACTGAATCTAAGACGCCCCACTTCAGCTATAAAGTAATATGCGAGGATGAAACTCCACAGAGATTTAATACTAAAAAACAGAGAAAGCTGAAAGGATCAAAAATCTTCGTCAATGACGACGTATGTGAGGAAACACGTAAAATTCGTAAAGAAAAGCTCCTCAACTCATAGAAGCGAGGAGACTCGGGAAAGTTGCCTACTTCCTTGGGGCGAAGTTAATGATTAAAGAGAGAGAGACTCCTCCAGCGCGGAATACTTCGGTCATAGGAGTTCACCTTGTTAGTGAAAAAGTATTCGAAGCTATGAGAACTAAAAAAACGCCAGCCGACAGTCGGCACACAGGAGGCCTGCGAATAACTCCGCATCAACCTCAACAGTCGACTTTCCCAGTCTCGGCTCAACTGGGCGGTAATACCTTATTCCTGTTTCTGTATCTAGTGAAATTGTCTGAGAACTCTGTTAAATGGCTTTCATCGATAAGACTTTCATAGTATATGTGCCGATATTAATCATTTCAATTCATTAACCAGTAGCGGCTCGTGACTAAAATTCTAGGGGTGCTGTCTCTAAGAATGGGTTGAAATAATTACTGAAATAAAAGGATGAGCATTGGAGTCAATGAATAAAAGTTTCAAAAGTTATTGAAAAGTTATTCAGTGAGCTCATCCTTGATTATTTCAATTGTAAATAAAAAATTTAGGGATACTGCAGTTCCGCAGTGCCTACCGACGAGCCGCCACTGTTCATTACCAACAATTCTGTATCCAGTTTAGAGAATCTAGATCAGGAATCTGATATAGCAATTGCATGGTCTCATCGATAACGAGTTTAATGCCTTTGTATTACAAAAAGATATTTATAAAATCTTTCAGTACTAAATTAACATTCGAAGCTTACCTAGGAACTATAACTACTTATTGCCCTTTTGAAAACTTCTACGGTCAAATTAGTGTTTAATTCTCACGGAAACTTGGTTAAATAGTAGTATTAAAAACCTCTATAATATAGATAATTACGTTGCTTATCATACTGTAAGAGATGGTCAGATTGGAGGGGGGTATCTCTGTGTATGTGCATCAAACTTTCGACTCTAACGAAGTATTTTCTCTATGTAATAGTGACAATGAAAACCTGATTGTGAATATAAAAGACAAAAGTAATGTATATTCTGTCCATGCAATATATAGACCACCTAATACTAATATCAATAGCTTTTTAATTCACTTAGATAACATGTTATGAACTTTCATAAATCGAATGCCATAGTTGCGGGAGACTTCAACATCAATTTGCAATCTGAAACAATCTCTCATAAATTTTTAAACTTAATGAAATCTTTCTATCTTAGTCATTCTATTACCAAACCACTCGAGTCTGCAGTTATGGCAATCGAATCAGAATCTACAATTGATAATATATTTGTAAATAGCAATGCCCTTGTAAACTCTGGAATTATACCACTAACATCAGTGATCATTTTCCTACTTACGCCTATTTTCAATAACATTGTTTCAGGTTGCGGACAAAACAACTATTGATTACAGAATATTCTCAAGGTTAACAAAAGAAAAATTTATTGGGCAGTAGAAAATACTCGACTTGACTGTGACGAACCTTCAAATGACCCAGATCATATGTTTCAGTTCTTCTATGACACCTTATTCCATATTTTAATATTTGCTTTCCTTTAAGGAGAAAAACAGTTTCGCCCAAGAGGGTCGCAAATCCATGGATCACTCCAGGAATTATCACTTCAATAAAGAATAGAGATAAATTATTCGAATTGCAATTGCAGAGCAAAATTCCTAAAATACAATATACTCAATACAGAAACAAATTAACTAAAATAATCAAAATTGCAAAATATAACTATTATAACAATCAATTTTCCAAACATAAAGGAGACATGAAAAACACTTGGACAACCATAAACAATCTTCTCGGAAAACAAATTAAGAAAAATCCAATAGAGAAATTAAATGTTGATAATAAAGAATCACTGATGATACTGCTATTGCAGACTCTTTAAATGCACATTTTACTTCAATAGCGGATAAGCTTCGCTCACAATTAATAAATAATGATCACTCACCTCTAGAATATATGCCACCCAGCCCACTAAATTCATTTTCTTTTGTTCCTGCTACCTCTACTGAGGTCAGAATATTATTGGTAAATTAAAAAATACAAAAAATAACATTCATAACATTCCTGTACCTATATTGAAACTTGTTAAAGATAAGATATCTGTAACTTTGGCTAAAATTATCAATCACAGTATTTCCAAAGGAATATTCCCATCAATGCTAAAAACTGGTTGTATAACACCCATTTTTAAAGGGGGTGATCCTACACTAGCAACAAATTACAGGCCGGTGTGTTCATTATCTGTGTTCAGCAAAGTTTTCGAAAAAATTGTAAAAAGTAGAATGCAGCGATATTTAGAATCTTACAATTTATTATCTCCAAATCAATATGGCTTCCGTAATAATAGAACAACGGAAATGGCTATTTTAAATCTTATGGAAAATGTAAATATAGCTAAGGAGAACAAAGAAATAATGATGTCAATATTTATGGATTTGAGTAAGGCGTTTGATGTAATAGACCATAATATTCTACTTAATAAATTGTATTATTACGGCTTTAGAGGGGCAATCAGTGATTGGTTTAAAAGTTTTTGTCCGATAGATATAATTTTGTATCAGTAAATAAGGTTTGCTCCACTAAAGCTTGTCAAACATGATGTGCCACAGGGCTCAGTGCTGGGTCCACTGTTATTTTTATTATATATAAATGACCTTCCACGTTCATCTGATATACTGAACTTCATAATGTTTGCAGATGATACAACTCTCTCCTTTTCTTGCAAAGATGTTAATACAGCTAAGAATATATTTCATTCAGAATTCATCAATGTAATGAAATGGTTGACCACGAATAAACTCTTCCTAAATACCAGTAAAACAAATTTCATGATTTTTACTAATAAAAGAAATGTATATCTTGATGAACTCAATGTTAATGAAATCACCATAAAGGGTGTACTGTAACAAAATTTCTTGGTGTAATGCTAGATAAGAATTTGCAATGGAGTGATCATGTAAATTATATCGCGAAAAAGATTTCAAGGAGCGTTGCTATAATGTTTAAACTTAGAAATGTAGTCCCTAAACAAGTTTTATTGACTCTTTATCATACTCTTGTTCTTCCTTATATAACATACTGCACCCTTGTTTGGGGAAACTCCGCTAACAACGCATTAAATGGTATCTTTGTCATCCAAAAACGAGCAATAAGGTTATTATCTGATGCTGATTTCCTTGATCACTCTAGTGCATTATTTAAAGAGCTAAACCTACTAAAGCTCAATGATATAACAAACTGGCACATTTTATTTTTATTTACAAGTGTAAGAGCAAAATCATTAATTTCCAATGGGTAAATAGATATTTTGTAACTCATCAAGAAATCCACCCGTATCAGACCAGAATAGATCAAAGATTGTTATACCTCAATTTAGAATGTCTTCATCTCAAAAACTACCCATTTTCATTGGATTGAAACTATGGATGACTTGCATGCCGATATAAAAAATATTGCGAATGTAAATTTGTTTAAAACCAAGTAAAATCCCGATTAATAATGGGATACTAACAAAAATCTTGGATTAATGTCCACTAATAATGTTTTATATTGTCCATTAATATTGTTTAATATTGAAATACAGGCTTTAACTATTAATAATACTTATTTACTTATTTATTATTTTATTATTATTAATTTATAACGGCTAGCTGCTTATTTTTAATGAGAGCCCAGTAAAGCCTAAAGCTTTAAGGGCCAAATAAAAAAATAAAAAAAATAAATAGTCGAGCTTCACAATTATTTATGTGTCTGTAAAAATTGTAAGTTGTAAAAAGACTACTGTATTTATTTTATTATTAATAAAGGTTATTCTATTCTATAAAGAGAGTTAATTTCAAAGAGAGTTAATTTCAAAGAGAGTTAATTTCAAAGAGAGTTAATTTCAAAGAGAGTTAATTTCAAGAGAGTTAATTTCAAGAGAGTTAATTTCAGAGTTATTTTCACTGTTATATTCAGTATAGAATAATTTTATTTTATGTACCTTCCCGTACATTAGAATGAAATATTGTTTACATTTTTTTTATTTTTTGTTTGCAAATTTTTTTCAATTACTGAATTGAATTGACTTGCAAATTAAGAAAGAGAGT
This sequence comes from Bathynomus jamesi, assembly GCA_023014485.1. Lineage (NCBI taxonomy): Eukaryota > Metazoa > Arthropoda > Malacostraca > Isopoda > Cirolanidae > Bathynomus > Bathynomus jamesi. The sequence goes on from JAJOZX010012257.1 coordinate 46,098, forward strand.
GTTTATAGAGAGTTTATAGATTTAGAGAGATACTTGAAGTCAATTTTGAAGTCAGTTTTGAAGTCATTTTTTGAAGTCATTTTTTTGAAGTCACTTTTGAAGTGAGAAGGTTGCACCAAGAGGGTCAACCAAAACAGAGGTTAATCGTCTCCACTTGATAGAGATCAAGTGCAGTCATTTTCCATTTTCAGTTAATTTCAAGTTAGACAGTTTAAGTTATAGAGATACTTGATTGCATTTCAAGTAAGTCGGTTGCACCAAGAGGGTCAACCAAAACAGAGGTTAATCGTCTCCACTTGAATAGAGATCAAGTGCAGTCATTTTCCATTTTCAGTTAATTTCAAATCAGTTTTCAGTTTCGGTTGGTTGCATCCAAGAGGGACAACCAAACCCCAGAGATTTATAAGGATACTCGAAGTAGTTTCGAGTCAGTATTAGTTGCAAATCAGTTTTCAGTTTCAGAAGGTTGCATCCAAGAGGGACAACCGCCACAGAGATTTATAGAAATACTTGATGGAGTTCGAGTCAGAGAGTTTTATTTCAAGTCAGAGAGTTTTGTTTGAAGTCAGACAGTTTTATTCCAAGTCAGAGTTTTGTTCCAAGTCAGTTTTATTCCAAGTCAGTTTTATTCCAAGTCAGTTTTATTTCAAGTCAGTTTTATTCCAAGTCAGTTTTATTCCAAGTCAGTTTTATTCCAAGTCAGTTTCCGAGTCCCAAGTATTCCAAGTCCCAAGTCAGTTTTCAATGCAGTCAATTGAATTCAACTTTTTCTTTGTAAGTTAAGAGAATTTAATTTAAGAAAAAGTAATCTAAGAATTTAATTCAACCTTTTTTGTGTTGTAAAAGAGAATTAAATTCAACCAGAATTGACCGGTTTGCGTCTTTAGTTAACCTTTTTTTTTTTTTTTTGTGAGAAGGAAATTGACCGATTTGTCTTTTCTTTTTCATGCATTATTACGTATATAAATATATAGTCATGTAATTTATTATTTGTAACAAAACCGTTTTTACAATTGTTTGTAATGACTTTGATAATCATTGTAATGTGTACGTGATAATAATAGTTGTGTAATGATTATTAATCGATCTTGTCCCAATGACTCCTTTTAAATTACTATGCTGAGGAAATGCCGTCCCTCCGTTTTTGTTTCAACTTTTTTTAATTTTTGTTCTAAGTAGTGTGACAAGCAATCTTTTTTTAAAGAGCAAAGTGCTCACGAAAGACTTATTGTCAATTTCAGACGTATATCCCCCGCTTAGTCACTCAATTCCCCCGAATGTAGTACTCCAAACTTTGTTTAATTTTATTTTTACTTTAACACCCCAACCCCAGTTGAACCCAGTGGCAACCAAAGCCGTTTTTACAAATGTTGGTAACGAGTTTTATAATTATTTTGATTATATGATGACAGAAATAGCGTAACAATTAATCGATCATGTACCTAATTTATCCTGCTCTGTACGATCGGGAAATTTACCCGTATGACCGCACATACCCTAAATTTCAGTCATTTAATTTTTAATAAAACTTCTACACAATAAAACAGATTTTTGTCTATATGCAAACAAGTTTTCAGATTAAAAAAAATCAATAATTCAAATTCTATCAACATTCAACGAAAGAGTATAATTTTTCTACTTAACATGCAAAAATTATTAAACCTTTTTAATATATTTTTTTATTATATAAAAATAATTTTTAATGTAAAATTTAATTGAAATTATTAAAAGAAAAGATTGTTCGAAATGCTTCCCTTCCATTTCAATAACTTTTTTATTCTTGGTCGAAACTCATCTATGGCTCGAATTACTTTTATTTTTTTAGAATATTATAAAATTATATTTAGCTCGTTGAAATGCATAATTGATTTATATTTTAATTTGTATTTTTTTTTCTTTTTGTTCAATTAATCGTGAGTAACTGTCTTAAATTGTTATTGTACCATTTGTAAGGTATCAAACGAAAATTATAGTCAAATTGACATACTACTACAGTAAGTACGTTTTTTTTTACCTTATAAGTGTAACTGATTATGTAAAATCTATAATCCTAATTGAATTTTATTACTTTTGACACATATTCCCTCCAGTCACTTTTGCATTAAAACTCGTATGCAAACATCATCATTATAATACATCATAATTATTGCTTACTATATATAAATTCTCGCTCATGCATTTATACAGTTAATTTAACAATCCTCTCAGCTAATCTGTGTCTCGAAATTATAAAATACACACTTTGTACCCAATAAACATAAATACACATTTGACCACAGGTCTATACATCATCCACTACGTAATTCGATTTGTACCTACAACAGTCAATAAAAATGCATGTATGCACATTATATACTATATATATACAGCCCTTATGCTAAAATCATTGAATATCACAATAAAACTATTTCATTACGTAAGTGCAAACTATGCTATTTAGTCTTAATCATTTTTGCTTTCTAATATATCTTGCTCATGCATTTATTCAGTTACTTGAACAATCCTATCAGCTAATCTGTTCCTCGAAATTGTAAAATACACACTTTGCACCTAATACACCCAAATACACACTAGACCACAGGTCTATACATCATCGATTACGTAATTCTATTTTTACCTACAATAGTCAATAAAATTAGTTTATCAATTGTACTATCATGGAAGCCTTGAAAAATCCATGAACTTTAAAATTTATGTTTTTCCCTTTTACCTATTCATTATGAAGGTAATTTATCCCACAGAAAAAAATAAAATTTGGTAAAAAAATTTAACCATATCATTGTTTGTCTAACTTAATTGTTTGTCTAAAATTAAAGTTTTAATCTTTGAATTTTTATATTTTATAATAGCCCTCTAAGCGAGTGTCATGTTAAAAATTTGGATACTCTGCATTGTACTCAACTACCTGAACTCGTTCTGTATAAAACTTGTATTGTAAAAAAGAATGTCGTCATCTAACTTGAATTACTTACGATGTTATTTTCTCAATTGTATTATATTGTATTAATTGTAATATATTATTGTATTAATACCATTTTAGGGGGGGGAAATACTGTAAAAAGTGAACAATGAACAATTCCACACAATCATTATATGGATTCATTGTCCTCATGCAGTACTTATGTTCGTATAGTTTTTATGTTCGAATGTCCATTTTTACATAAGAACCAAAATCGCTTAACGCGAGTTTGGATAATAATTTTACTTGTAGCTTCCTATTTTTGATCGTGTCACAACCCTACGATCTACCATATCTATGGTTTAGTCGTATCCATTTTCCATTTGTTATAGAAGTTATTATAATTAATTATGAATTGTCTTGCATCTCACCCTCGACCCTAGATTATGCATACACATTGCATGTAACAGGATTGGAACCCGTAGTTGTACTTCTTAGTCATTACTACCCACTCTTTGTCTCTAATTCGTTCTTGTAAATCTTCCTAATAATGATTTGTACTATACGTAAAAATTCAATAACTATGACGTCACATTTTCCCTTCATCATATATCTAGTATTCAATGTATGAAAATTCTTTAACATCATACTAAGGACGAAACACTCTATAGAAGTCATTATTTATATGTTATGTAGTATAAATATAACTATTATTCGACCATATCTCCCGCCCCCATACGTCCATATCTTATCCTGATCATTATCCTATATAAATTTTATTAAATATTCATTTTTTCTCATTCGTTCGAAAACGCAAAAATACGTTCTCGTATTGTTTTTTTTATTATTTTTTTTCAAGTGCGTTCACCCCTCAAGATATTTATAAATGCTTACTAAGATCGAATTCCGCTCACGACGACAGATTCGAACGCCTCAAAGATAAAATATCTCCGTTCGCTCTGATTTCAAATTTATAACATGTTAAACATATTATAAGATATTATGTATATAAATCTATATCATGTGTGCCATGTACATTGTATTATATTTCTAAACATCTTAATTGTCTATTAATATGAAACACTGCAAAAACAAAACAAAGTTATAATAACTTTAATTGTAATTAACTGTAATACTTTAATTTAATATAACGTAATGTACTTTAATGAAACTGTAATTAATAATAACTTGTAATGTACTTCATTGAAACTGTAATTAAATGTAATGATTTAATATATACGGCAATGTAAGAATGTACTTTAAAATGGAAGTGTAATTAAACAATAAGTGAATATGAAGTAATCCATAATTGTAATCGTAATTGTAATGAACCAAAATTAATACGTACTCAGTCGTGTACTTAATTTGTACTTATGTGTACTATTACGAAATAATATCGCTTTCAGAAATGAAGATTCGGCAAAAATATACGATTAGTTTTTATTTTTATTTTTTTTATTATTTTTAGTTGAAATTTTTCAAACCATCTGATCATGTGTTTAAAAGGGGGGGAACTTAACCTTCAACTGTCGTCCCCCAACATTTAGGTTTATATTATACATGTACTTGTAAAATTAAAGCACTTCTTCATTAGACTTCTTCATTATTGCTCTTCAGATTAGCACTTCATTAGGATTCCCTTGTTAGCAGCCTTGCTGCGGGGAGGGGGCAGAGGCCCCTTGCCCCTTAACAAGAACGCCTCGTCGATACGAGACACCATAGGGACATAGAAGAGGTGGGGTCTAACATTCTGGCGACCTTTTACCAGGATAACAGGATAAGAAAAAGATTTTTAGAAGATTTGTAGAAGAAGATTTTTAGAAGAAGATTTTAACAAGAAGATTTTAACAAGAAGATTTTAACAAGAAGATTTTAACAAGAAGATTATTTTAAGAAGATTATTATTTTATGAAGATTATTTTAAGAAGATTATTATTTTAAGATTATTATTATTTTAAGAAGATTATTTTAAGAAGAAGAAGATTTTAACAAGAAGATTTTAAGAAGAGGCCACTCTTTGGCCAAGATAGAAATTACCCTACATCAGGATAAAACCAGTTGACCGGCGTGTCACGACTTCTAGTTCGTAACATCCACCCTTGAACCGGTGTGTCACGACTCCAAGTTCTCCACGCCTAGTTTTCATCCAAGAAGAAGTAGCCAGGAAGACGTCTTCAGGACACGTCTCAAGGATTTCCCCATAGAAAATTTTGTTAAGTACAGTTTGTTTTTTAAGTAATTTATAAACACTTGAAAAGTCAGCATTATTAACAGTTAATATTTAGTATGGAGCCAGAATTTAACACAAAACACAGTGAACACTTCAGACACCAGTGATCCATTTGTTTTTATTGGAACAGTAATTTCAAGAGAGTTAATTTCAAAGAGAGTTAATTTCCCTTTAGAGTCCTACGGCAAGCAGTGGCCTTGAAGTAACGAGTATACAAACAACCGAACGAACGAGACCTTTAAACGTACAAACGAACGAACGAACGAGTGAATCTTAACCCCATAAATTGCTCAAAATGGCTTCCAAAGGTCAGGTAAACGCCCTGAAATTAGAAATGAAGGGACTAGCAAATAAGTATAATTCCCTCTTTGACTTAGTGCACAAAAGTAATAGTGTAATCAAAGACCTTGAGGCAGTAATAAAAGTTGTGCAACATAATAACGAATTGTTAAAGAGGGACAATGCAAAACTGGAATATAGAAATATGGAGCTCGAAAAGAGCATTCAGTATGCACACGACCAGATAAAGGATCTTAACTCTAGTCTAAACTCGCTTACTAAAAATAATCGTAACATAGAGATGATAAAAAATGAGCACGATTCAATTAAGAATAAATTAAACAGCCTAGACGATAATTCACGTGCCAATAATTTAATCATAATGGGGGTATCTGAAATGAATAGAGAAACAAACGGCGACACGAAGAAAAAGGTGGAGGACATAATAAAAGATAGACTGAATTTGGGGAATATTAAGATCAAAAATGCTTTTAGATTAAAAAAACAATTTCCACCACAAAAAGCAAATTCTAGAGTTAATGACACGACTGAATCTAAGACGCCCACTTCAGCTATAAAAGTAATATGCGAGGATGAAACTCACAGAGATTTAATACTAAAAAACAGAAGAAAGCTGAAAGGATCAAAAATCTTCGTCAATGACGACGTATGTGAGGAAACACGTAAAATTCGTAAAGAAAAGCTCCCTCAACTCATAGAAGCGAGGAGACTCGGGAAAGTTGCCTACTTCCTTGGAGCGAAGTTAATGATTAAAGAGAGAGAGACTCCTCCAGCGCGGAATACTTCGGTCAAAGGAGTTCACCTTGTTAGTGAAAAAGTATTCGAAGCTATGAGAACTAAGAAAACGCCAGCCGACAGTCGGCACACAGGAGGCCTGCGAATAACTCCGCATACAACCTCAACAGTCGACTTTCCCATCTCGGCTCAACTGGGCGGTAATCCCTTATTCCCGTATTCTGTATCTAGTGAAATTGTTTGAGAACTACTGTTAAATGGCTTTCATCGATAAAGACTTTCATAGTATATGTGCCGATATTAATCATTTCAATTCATTACCAAACAATTCTGTATCCAGTTTAGAGAATCTAGATCAGGAATCTGGTATAGGCAATTGCATGGTCTCATCGATAGACGAGTTTAATGCCTTTGTATTACAAAAAGATATTTATAAAAATCTTTCAGTACTAAATCTAAACATTCGAAGCTTACCTAGGAACTATAACTACTTATTGGCCCTTTTGAAAACTTCTACGGTCAAATTTAGTGTTATAATTCTCACGGAAACTTGGTTAAATAGTAGTATTAAAAACCTATATAATATAGATAATTACGTTGCTTATCATACTGTAAGAGATGGTCAGATTGGGGGGGTATCTCTGTGTATGTGCATCAAACTTACGACTCTAACGAAGTATTTTCTCTATGTAATAGTGACAATGAAAACCTGATTGTGAATATAAAAGACAAAAGTAATGTATATTCTGTCCATGCAATATATAGACCACCTAATACTAATATCAATAGCTTTTTAATTCACTTAGATAACATGTTATGCAACTTTCATAAATCGAATGCCATAGTTGCGGGAGACTTCAACATCAATTTGCAATCTGAAACAATCTCTCATAAATTTTTAAACTTAATGAATTCTTTCTATCTTAGTCATTCTATTACCAAACCCACTCGAGTCTGCAGTTATGGCAATCGAATAACAGAATCTACGATTGATAATATATTTGTAAATAGCAATGCCCTTGTAAACTCTGGAATTATAACCACTAACATCAGTGATCATTTTCCTACTTACGCTATTTTCAATAACATTGTTCAGGTTGCGGACAAAACAACTATTGATTACAGAATATTCTCAGAGGTTAACAAAAGAAAATTTATTGGGGCAGTAGAAAATACTCGACTTGACTGTGACGAACCTTTAAATGACCCAGATCATATGTTTCAGTTCTTCTATGACACCTTATTCCATATTTTTAATATTTGCTTTCCTTTAAGGAGAAAAACAGTTTCGCCCAAAAGGGTCGCAAATCCATGGATCACTCCAGGAATTATCACTTCAATAAAGAATAGAGATAAATTATTCAAATTGCAATTGCAGAGCAAAATTCCTAAAATACAATATACTCAATACAGAAACAAATTAACTAAAATAATCAAAATTGCAAAATATAACTATTATAACAATCAATTTTCCAAACATAAAGGAGACATGAAAAACACTTGGACAACCATAAACAATCTTCTCGGAAAACAAATTAAGAAAAATCCAATAGAGAAATTAAATGTTGATAATAAAGAAATCACTGATGATACTGCTATTGCAGACTCTTTAAATGCACATTTTACTTCAATAGCGGATAAGCTTCGCTCACAATTAATAAATAATGATCACTCACCTCTAGAATATATGCCACCCAGCCCACTAAATTCATTTTCTTTTGTTCCTGCTACCTCTACTGAGGTCCAGAATATTATTGGTAAATTAAAAAATACAAAAAATAACATTCATAACATTCCTGTACCTATATTGAAACTTGTTAAAGATAAGATATCTGTAACTTTGGCTAAAATTATCAATCAAAGTATTTCCAAAGGAATATTCCCATCAATGCTAAAAACTGGTTGTATAACACCCCTTTTTAAAGGGGGTGATCCTACACTAGCAACAAATTACAGGCCGGTGTGTTCATTATCTGTGTTCAGCAAAGTTTTCGAAAAAATTGTAAAAAGTAGAATGCAGCGATATTTAGAATCTTACAATTTATTATCTCCAAATCAATATGGCTTCCGTAATAATAGAACAACGGAAATGGCTATTTTAAATCTTATGGAAAATGTAAATATAGCTAAGGAGAACAAAGAAATAATGATGTCAATATTTATGGATTTGAGTAAGGCGTTTGATGTAATAGACCATAATATTCTACTTAATAAATTGTATTGTTACGGCTTTAGAGGGGCAATCAGTGATTGGTTTAAAAGTTATTTGTCCGATAGATATAATTTTGTATCAGTAAATAAGGTTTGCTCCACTAAAGCGCTTGTCAAACATGGTGTGCCACAGGGCTCAGTGCTGGGTCCACTGTTATTTTTATTATATATAAATGACCTTCCACGTTCATCTGATATACTGAACTTCATAATGTTTGCAGATGATACAACTCTCTCCTTTTCTTGCAAAGATGTTAATACAGCTAAGAATATATTTCATTCAGAATTCATCAGTGTAATGAAATGGTTGACCACCAATAAACTCTTCCTAAATACCAGTAAAACAAATTTCATGATTTTTACTAATAAAAGAAATGTATATCTTGATGAACTCAATGTTAATGAAATCACCATAAAGGAGTGTACTGTAACAAAATTTCTTGGTGTAATGCTAGATAAGAATTTGCAATGGAGTGATCATGTAAATTATATCGCGAAAAAGATTTCAAGGAGCGTTGCTATAATGTTTAAACTTAGAAATGTAGTCCCTAAACAAGTTTTATTGACTCTTTATCATACTCTTGTTCTTCCTTATATAACATACTGCACCCTTGTTTGGGGAAACTCCGCTAACAACGCATTAAATGGTATCTTTGTCATCCAAAAACGAGCAATAAGGTTATTATCTGATGCTGATTTCCTTGATCACTCTAGTGCATTATTTAAAGAGCTAAACCTACTAAAGCTCAATGATATAACCAAACTGGCACATTTTATTTTTATTTACAAGTGTAAGAGCAAAATCATTAATTTGCAATGGGTAAATAGATATTTTGTAACTCATCAAGAAATCCACCCGTATCAGACCAGAAATAGATCAAAGATTGTTATACCTCAATTTAGATTGTCTTCATCTCAAAAACTACCCATTTTCATTGGATTGAAACTATGGAATGACTTGCATGCCGATATAAAAAATATTGCGAATGTAAATTTGTTTAAAACCAAGTTAAAATCCCGATTAATAATGGGATACTAACAAAAATCTTGGATTAATGTCCACTAATAATGTTTAATATTGTCCATTAATATTGTTTAATATTGAAATACAGGCTTTAACTATTAATAATACTTATTTACTTATTTATTTATTTTATTATTATTAATTTATAACGGCTAGCTGCTTATTTTTAATAAGAGCCCAGTAAAGCCTAAAGCTTAAGGGCCAAATAAAAAAATAAAAAAAATAAATAGTCGAGCTTCACAATTATTTATGTCATTGTAAAAATTGTAAATTGTAAAAAGACTACTGTATTTATTTTATTATTAATAAAGGTTATTCTATTCTATAAAGAGAGTTAATTTCAAAGAGAGTTAATTTCAAAGAGAGTTAATTTCAAAGAGAGTTAATTTCAAAGAGAGTTAATTTCAAGAGAGTTAATTTCAGAGTTATTTTCACTGTTATATTCAGTATAGAATAATTTTATTTTATGTACCTTCCCGTACATTAGAATGAAATATTGTTTACATTTTTTTTATTTTTTGTTTGCAAATTTTTTTCAATTACTGAATTGAATTGACTTGCAAATTAAGAAAGAGAGTGTTTATAGAGAGTTTATAGATTTAGAGAGATACTTGAAGTCAATTTTGAAGTCAGTTTTGAAGTCATTTTTTGAAGTCATTTTTTTGAAGTCACTTTTGAAGTGAGAAGGTTGCACCAAGAGGGTCAACCAAAACAGAGGTTAATCGTCTCCATTGATAGAGATCAAGTGCAGTCATTTTCCATTTTCAGTTAATTTCAAGTTAGACAGTTTAAGTTATAGAGATACTTGATTGCATTTCAAGTAAGTCGGTTGCACCAAGAGGGTCAACCAAAACAGAGGTTAATCGTCTCCACTTGAATAGAGATCAAGTGCAGTCATTTTCCATTTTCAGTTAATTTCAAATCAGTTTTCAGTTTCGGTTGGTTGCATCCAAGAGGGACAACCAAACCCCAGAGATTTATAAGGATACTCGAAGTAGTTTCGAGTCAGTTTTAGTTGCAAATCAGTTTTCAGTTTCAGAAGGTTGCATCCAAGAGGGACAACCGCCCCAGAGATTTATAGAAATACTTGATGGAGTTCGAGTCAGAGAGTTTTATTTCAAGTCAGAGAGTTTTGTTTGAAGTCAGACAGTTTTATTCCAAGTCAGAGTTTTGTTCCAAGTCAGTTTTATTCCAAGTCAGTTTTATTCCAAGTCAGTTTTATTCCAAGTCAGTTTTATTCCAAGTCAGTTTCCGAGTCCCAAGTATTCCAAGTCCCAAGTCAGTTTTCAATGCAGTCAATTGAATTCAACTTTTTCTTTGTAAGTTAAGAGAATTTAATTTAAGAAAAATGTAATCTAAGAATTTAATTCAACCTTTTTTTGTGTTGTAAAAGAGAATTAAATTCAACCAGAATTGACCGGTTTGCGTCTTTAGTAAACCTTTTTTTTTTTGTGAGAAGGAAATTGACCGATTTGTCTTTTCTTTTTCATGCATTGTTACGTATATAAGTATATAGTCATGTAATTTATTATTTGTAACAAAACCGTTTTTACAATTGTTTGTAATGACTTTGATAATCATTGTAATGTATACGTGATAATAATAGTTGTGTAATGATTAATTAATCGATCTTGTCCCAATGACTCCTTTTAAATTACTATGCTGAGGAACATGCCGTCCCTCCGTTTTGTTTCAACTTTTTTTTTTTTGTTCTAAGTAGTGTGACAAGCAATCTTTTTTTAAAGAGCAAAGTGCTCACGAAAGACTTATTGTCAATTTCAGACGTATATCCCCCGCTTAGTCACTCAATTCCCCCGAATGTAGTACTCCAAACTTTGTTTTTTTTTTTATTTTTACTTTAACACCCCAACCCCAGTTGAACCCAGTGGCAACCAAAGCCGTTTTTACAAATGTTGGTAACGAGTTTTATAATTATTTTGATTATATGATGACAGAAATAGCGTAACAATTAATCGATCATGTACCTAATTTATCCTGCTCTGTACGATCGGGAAATTTACCCGTATGACCGCACATACCCTAAATTTCAGTCATTTAATTTTTAATAAAACTTCTACACAATAAAACAGATGTATTTGTCTATATGCAAACAAGTTTTCAGATTAAAAAAAATCAAATAATTCAAATTCTATCAACATTCAACGAAAGAGTATAATTTTTCTACTTAACATGCAAAAATTATTAAACATTTTTAATATATTTTTTTATTATATAAAAATAATTTTTAATGTAAAATTTAATTGAAATTATTAAAAGAAAAGATTGTTCGAAATGCTTCCCTTCCATTTCAATAACTTTTTTATTCTTGGTCGAAATCATCTATGGCTCGATTTACTTTTATTTTTTTAGAATATTATAAAATTATATTTAGCTCGTTGAAATGCATAATTGATTTATATTTTTAATTTGTATTTTTATTTTTTTTTGTTCAATTAATCGTGAGTAACTGTCCTTAAATTGTTATTGTACCATTTGTAGGTATCAAACGAAAATTATAGTCAAATTGACATACTACTACAGTAAGTACGTTTTTTTTTAATTACCTTATAAGTGTAACTGATTATGTAAAATCTATAATCCTAATTGAATTTTATTACTTTTGACACATATTCCCTCCAGTCACTTTTGCATTAAAACTCGTATGCAAACATCATCATTATAATACATCATAATTATTGTTACTATATATAAATTCTCGCTCATGCATTTATACAGTTAATTTAACAATCCTCTCAGCTAATCTGTGTCTCGAAATTATAAAATACACACTTTGTACCCAATAAACATAAATACACATTTGACCACAGGTCTATACATCATCCACTACGTAATTCGATTTGTACCTACAACAGTCAATAAAAATGCATGTATGCACATTATATATACTATATATATACAGCCCTTATGCTAAAAATTGAATATCACAATAAAACTATTTCATTACGTAAGTGCAAACTATGCTATTTAGTCTTAATCATTTTTGCTTTCTAATATATCTTGCTCATGCATTTATTCAGTTACTTGAACAATCCTATCAGCTAATCTGTCCCTCGAAATTGTAAAATACACACTTTGCACCTAATACACCCAAATACACACTAGACCACAGGTCTATACATCATCGATTACGTAATTCTATTTTTACCTACAATAGTCAATAAAATTAGTTATCAATTGTACTATCATGGAAGCCTTGAAAAATCCATGAACTTTAAAATTTATGTTTTTCCCTTTTACCTATTCATTATGAAGGTAATTTATCCCACAGAAAAAAATAAAATTTGGTAAAAAAATTTAACCATATCATTGTTTGTCTAACTTAATTGTTTGTCTAAAATTAAAGTTTTAATCTTTGAATTTTTATATTTTATAATAGCCCTCTAAGCGAGTGTCATGTTAAAAATTTGGATACTCTGCATTGTACTCAACTACCTGAACTCGTTCTGTATAAAACTTGTATTGTAAAAAAGAATGTCGTCATCTAACTTGAATTACTTACGATGTTATTTTCTCAATTGTATTATATTGTATTAATTGTATTATATTATTGTATTAATACCATTTTAGGGGGGGAAATACTGTAAAAAGTGAACAATGAACAATTCCTACACCATCATTATATGGATTCATTGTCTTCATGCAGTACTTATGTTCGTATAGTTTTTATGTTCGAATGTCCATTTTTACATAAGAACCAAAATCGCTTAACGGAGTTTGGATAATAATTTTACTTGTAGCTTCCTATTTTTGTTCGTGTCACAACCCTACGATCTACCATATCTATGGTTTAGTCGTATCCATTTTCCATTTGTTATAGAAGTTATTATAATTAATTATGAATTGTCTTGCATCTCACCCTCGACCCTAGATTATGCATACACATTGCATGTAACAGGATTGGAACCCGTAGTTGTACTTCTTAGTCATTACTACCCACACTTTGTCTCTAATTCGTTCTTGTAAATCTTCCTAATAATGATTTGTACTATACGTAAAAATTCAATAACTATGACGTCACATTTTCCCTTCATCATATATCTAGTAGTTCAATGTATGAAAATTCTTTAACATCATACTAAGGACGAAACACTCTATAGAAGTCATTATTTATATGTTATGTAGTATAAATATAACTTATTCGACCATATCTCCCGCCCCCATACGTCCATATCTTATCTTGATCATTATCCTATATAAATTTTATTAAATATTCATTTTTTCTCATTCGTTCGAAAACGCAAAAATACGTTCTCGTATTGTTTTTTTTATTATTTTTTTCAAGTGCGTTCACCCCTCAAGATATTCATAAATGCTTACTAAGATCGAATTCCGCTCACGACGACAGATTCGAACGCCTCAAAGATAAAATATCTCCGTTCGCTCTGATTTCAAATTTATAACATGTTAAACATATTATAAGATATTATGTATATAAATCTATATCATGTGTGCCATGTACGTTGTATTATATTTCTAAACATCTTAATTGTCTATTAATATGAAACACTGCAAAAACAAAACAAAGTTATAGTAACTGTTTAATTGTAATTAACTGTAATACTTTAATTTAATATAACGTAATGTACTTTAATGAAACTGTAATTAATAATAACTTGTAATGTACTTCATTGAAACTGTAATTAAATGTAATGATTTAATATATACGGTAATGTAAGAATGTACTTTAAAATGGAAGTGTAATTAAACAATAAGTGAATATGAAGTAATCCATAATTGTAATCGTAATTGTAATGAACCAAAATTAATACGTACTCAGTCGTGTACTTAATTTGTACTTATGTTTACTATTACGAAATATCGCCTTCAGAAATGAAGATTCGGCAAAAATATACGATTAGTTTTTATTTTTATTTTTTTATTATTTTTAGTTGAAATTTTTCAAACCATCTGATCATGTGTTTAAAAGGGGGGAACTTAACCTTTAACTGTCGTACCCCAACATTTAGGTTTATATTATACATGTACTTGTAAAATTAAAGCACTTCTTCATTAGACTTCTTCATTATTGCTCTTCAGATTAGCACTTCATTAGGACTCCTTTGTTAGCAGCCTCGCTGCGGGGAGGGGGCAGTGAAAGTATCAGAGTATTATAAAAAGAGAAGAATTAAAAATTGGCGACCCTTTGCCCAAATTAAGAGAACCCAAGCACCATAGAAGATATTGGCATAACAGTCTGGCGAGTCTGTAGCCAAGAGTTTAACAGAGTGGCGACCGAAAAGAATTATAATGTTATAGAAGAAATATCCGTTGCTTGCCTCCTAACTAGAACCCCCGTCGATCCGAACCACCCCCCCAGGGCCATAGACGGAGGGGTTAACATATATATATATATTATATATATATGCGATAGAAACGCGTTCTTTGAAGAAGAACCACAAGGGGAAAGTATAACGGATTTCAACTTTACGACGGAGGATATTGCACAAGTCATAGGGAAACTAAAAACACACTCAGCAGCAGGACTGGATAAATGGAATGCCACACTGATCAAAAACTGCAAGAATGCAATCGCTGAGCCCCTATACTGGATATGGAGACGATCCTTAAACACGGGAGAAATACCGGGCATCCTGAAGAGCGCGAACATAGTCCCAATATATAAAGGAGGAGATCGATCCGAGGCCAAAAACTATAGGCCAGTGTCGCTTACATCTCATCTCACCAAAATATTTGAAAGAATTGTTAGACAGAAAATCTATGACTTTTTGGAAACTCAGAAAAAATTCAATGATAACCAACACGGGTTTCGGTCAGGCAGATCATGCCTGTCACAACTAATGCAACACTACAACAACATTATTGATTCACTTGAAAGTAATGAAAACTATGATGTACTACTGTATACACAGACTTTGCTAAAGCGTTCGACAAGTGTGACCATGGAATCATAATACATAAACTGAAATATATGGGAATAACAGGAAAAGTAGGGAAATGGATAATAATTTCCCTAGTGAGCGGAGGCAAGTCGTTAGAGTACAAGGAGTATCTTCATCAGAATCAGAGGTCATCAGCTCAGTACCACAAGGAACGGTATTAGCTCCACTACTCTTCATAATCATGCTAACTGACATAGATGAGGACGTTACCAGAGACAGCACAGTAACATCCTTTGCAGATGACACAAAGATCAGTAGAAAAATACGAAAACCAGAAGACATAGGATCTCTACAAACCGACATAAAAAAATTTACAAGTGGACTGAAGACAACAATATGAAGTTTAACACCGATAAATTTCAGCTATTACGGTACGGAAAAAGAGAAGACCTAAAGTCCATGGAATATTATACCCCAAATGGACAGGAAGTCCAGAGAAATTCCAGAGCAAAAGATTTAGGGGTTGTAATGACAGATGATGCGAAATTTGAAACACAAATAAGATAGCAGTAAACAGAGCAAAGAGAATAACGGGTCAGATATTGAGAACTTTTAAACGAAGGGATAGGAATGTAATGATCCCTCTACTGAAAACCCTGATAATACCCAAACTGGAATACTGCTCGGTCCTAACATCCCCATATAAAAAAGAAGACATTAGACAGCTGGAGGGGATTCAAAGAAGTTTCACAGCCAAGATCAATGGGTGCAAAGAACTAAATTACTGGGATAGGTTACGAGAACTAGACCTATATTCACTGGAAAGGAGAAGAGAGAGATACACCATTATTTACACTTGGAAAATAATGGAGAAACTAGTCCCTAATCTTACTCTGAATTCTATTTTTACCTACAATAGTCAATAAAATTAGTTTATCAATTGTACTATCATGGAGGCCTTGAAAAATCCATGAACTTTAAAATTTATGTTTTTCCCTTTTACCTATTCATTATGAAGGTAATTTATCCCACAGAAAAAATAAAATTTGGTAAAAAAATTTAACCATATCATTGTTTGTCTAACTTAATTGTTTGTCTAAAATTAAAGTTTTAATCTTTGAATTTTTATATTTTATAATAGCCCTCTAAGCGAGTGTCATGTTAAAAATTTGGATACTCTGCATTGTACTCAACTACCTGAACTCGTTCTGTATAAAACTTGTATTGTAAAAAAGAATGTCGTCATCTAACTTGAATTACTTACGATGTTATTTTCTCAATTGTATTATATTGTATTAATTGTATTATATTATTGTATTAATACCATTTTAGGGGGGGAAATACTGTAAAAAGTGAACAATGAACAATTCCTACACCATCATTATATGGATTCATTGTCTTCATGCAGTACTTATGTTCGTATAGTTTTTATGTTCGAATGTCCATTTTTACATAAGAACCAAAATCGCTTAACGGGAGTTTGGATAATAATTTTACTTGTAGCTTCCTATTTTTGTTCGTGTCACAACCCTACGATCTACCATATCTATGGTTTAGTCGTATCCATTTTCCATTTGTTATAGAAGTTATTATAATTAATTATGAATTGTCTTGCATCTCACCCTCGACCCTAGATTATGCATACACATTGCATGTAACAGGATTGGAACCCGTAGTTGTACTTCTTAGTCATTACTACCCACACTTTGTCTCTAATTCGTTCTTGTAAATCTTCCTAATAATGATTTGTACTATACGTAAAAATTCAATAACTATGACGTCACATTTTCCCTTCATCATATATCTAGTAGTCAATGTATGAAAATTCTTTAACATCATACTAAGGACGAAACACTCTATAGAAGTCATTATTTATATGTTATGTAGTATAAATATAACTTATTCGACCATATCTCCCGCCCCCATACGTCCATATCTTATCTTGATCATTATCCTATATAAATTTTATTAAATATTCATTTTTTCATCTCGTTCGAAAACGCAAAAATACGTTCTCGTATGTTTTTTTATTATTTTTTTCAAGTGCGTTCACCCCTCAAGATATTCATAAATGCTTACTAAGATCGAATTCCGCTCACGACGACAGATTCGAACGCCTCAAAGATAAAATATCTCCGTTCGCTCTGATTTCAAATTTATAACATGTTAAACATATTATAAGATATTATGTATATAAATCTATATCATGTGTGCCATGTACGTTGTATTATATTTCTAAACATCTTAATTGTCTATTAATATGAAACACTGCAAAAACAAAACAAAGTTATAGTAACTGTTTAATTGTAATTAACTGTAATACTTTAATTTAATATAACGTAATGTACTTTAATGAAACTGTAATTAATAAACTTGTAATGTACTTCATTGAAACTGTAATTAAATGTAATGATTTAATATATACGTAATGTAAGAATGTACTTTAAAATGGAAGTGTAATTAAACAATAAGTGAATATGAAGTAATCCATAATTGTAATCGTAATTGTAATGAACCAAAATTAATACGTACTCAGTCGTGTACTTAATTTGTACTTATGTTTACTATTACGAAATATCGCCTTCAGAAATGAAGATTCGGCAAAAATATACGATTAGTTTTTATTTTTATTTTTTAATTATTTTTAGTTGACATTTTTCAAACCATCTGATCATGTGTTTAAAAGGGGGGGAACTTAACCTTTAACTGTCGTACCCCAACATTTAGGTTTATATTATATATGTACTTGTAAAATTAAAGCACTTCTTCATTAGACTTCTTCATTATTGCTCTTCAGATTAGCACTTCATTAGGACTCCTTTGTTAGCAGCCTCGCTGCGGGGAGGGGGCAGAGAAAGTATCAGAGTATTATAAAAAGAGAAGAATTAAAAATTGGCGACCCTTTGCCCAAATTAAGAGAACCCAAGCACCATAGAAGATATTGGCATAACAGTCTGGCGAGTCTGTAGCCAAGAGTTTAACAGAGTGGCGACCGAAAAGAATTAGAATGTTATAGAAGAAATATCCGTTGCTTGCCTCCTAACTAGAACCCCCGTCGATCCGAACCACCCCCCCAGGGCCATAGACGGAGGGGTTAACATATATATATATATATATGCGATAGAAACGCGTTCTTTGAAGAACCACAAGGGGAAAGTATAACGGATTTCGACTTTACGACGGAGGATATTGCACAAGTCATAGGGAAACTAAAAACACACTCAGCGGCAGGACCGGATAAATGGAATGCCACACTGATCAAAAACTGCAAGAATGCAATCGCTGAGCCCCTATACTGGATATGGAGACGATCATTAAACACGGGAGAAATACCGGGCATCCTGAAGAGCGCGAACATAGTCCCAATATATAAAGGAGGAGATCGATCCGAGGCCAAAAACTATAGGCCAGTGTCGCTTACATCTCATCTCACCAAAATATTTGAAAGAATTGTTAGACAGAAAATCTATGACTTTTTGGAAACTCAGAAAAAATTCAATGATAACCAACACGGGTTTCGGTCAGGCAGATCATGCCTGTCACAACTAATGGAACACTACAACAACATTATTGATTCACTTGAAAGTAATGAAAACTATGATGTACTATACACAGACTTTGCTAAAGCGTTCGACAAGTGTGACCATGGAATCATAATACATAAACTGAAATATATGGGAATAACAGGAAAAGTAGGGAAATGGATATATAATTTCCCTAGTGAGCGGAGGCAAGTCGTTAGAGTACAAGGAGTATCTTCATCAGAATCAGAGGTCATCAGCTCAGTACCACAAGGAACGGTATTAGCTCCACTACTCTTCATAATCATGCTAACTGACATAGATGAGGACGTTACCAGAGACAGCACAGTAACACCTTTGCAGATGACACAAAGATCAGTAGAAAAATACGAAAACCAGAAGACATAGGATCTCTACAAACACGACATAAAAAAAATTTACAAGTGGACTGAAGACAACAATATGAAGTTTAACACCGAGAAATTTCAGCTATTACGGTACGGAAAAAGAGAAGACCTAAAGTCCATGGAATATTATACCCCAAATGGACAGGAAGTCCAGAGAAATTCCAGAGCAAAAGATTTAGGGGTTGTAATGACAGATGATGCGAAATTTGAAACACAAATAAGATAGCAGTAAACAGAGCAAAGAGAATAACGGTGTCAGATATTGAGAACTTTTAAACGAAGGGATAGGAATGTAATAATCCCTCTACTGAAAACCCTGATAATACCCAAACTGGAATACTGCTCGTCCTAACATCCCCATATAAAAAAGAAGACATTAGACAGCTGGAGGGGATTCAAAGAAGTTTCACAGCCAAGATCAATGGGTGCAAAGAACTAAATTACTGGGATAGGTTACGAGAACTAGACCTATATTCACTGGAAAGGAGAAAGAGAGATACACCATTATTTACACTTGGAAAATAATGGAGAAACTAGTCCCTAATCTTACTCTGAATTCTATTTTTACCTACAATAGTCAATAAAATTAGTTTATCAATTGTACTATCATGGAAGCCTTGAAAAATCCATGAACTTTAAAATTTATGTTTTTCCCTTTTACCTATTCATTATGAAGGTAATTTATCCCACAGAAAAAATAAAATTTGGTAAAAAAATTTAACCATATCATTGTTTGTCTAACTTAATTGTTTGTCTAAAATTAAAGTTTTAATCTTTAAATTTTTATATTTTATAATAGCCCTCTAAGCAAGTGTCATGTTAAAAATTTGGATACTCTGCATTGTACTCAACTACCTGAACTCGTTCTGTATAAAATTGTATTGTAAAAAAGATGTCGTCATCTAACTTGAATTACTTACGATGTTTTTTCTCAATTGTATTATATTGTATTAATTGTATTATATTATTGTATTAATACCATTTTAGGGGGGGAAATACTGTAAAAAGTGAACAATGAACAATTCCTACACCATCATTATATGGATTCATTGTCTTCATGCAGTACTTATGTTCGTATAGTTTTTATGTTCGAATGTCCATTTTTACATAAGAACCAAAATCGCTTAACGGGAGTTTGGATAATAATTTTACTTGTAGCTTCCTATTTTTGTTCGTGTCACAACCCTACGATCTACCATATCTATGGTTTAGTCGTATCCATTTTCCATTTGTTATAGAAGTTATTATAATTAATTATGAATTGTCTTGCATCTCACCTCGACCCTAGATTATGCATACACATTGCATGTAACAGGATTGGAACCCGTAGTTGTACTCTTAGTCATTACTACCCACACTTTGTCTCTAATTCGTTCTTGCAAATCTTCCTAATAATGATTTGTACTATATGTAAAAATTCAATAACTATGACGTCACATTTCCCTTCATCATATATCTAGTAGTCAATGTATGAAAATTCTTAACATCATACTAAGGACGAAACACTCTATAGAAGTCATTATTTATATGTTATGTAGTAAAATATAACTATTATTCGACCATATCTCCCGCCCCGATACGTCCATATCTTATCTTGATCATTATCCTATATAAATTTTATTAAATATTCATTTTTTCTCATTCGTTCGAAAACGCAAAAATACGTTCTCGTATTTTTTTTTTTATTATTTTTTTTCAAGTGCGTTCACACCCTCAAGATATTCATAAAATGCTACTAAGATCGAATTCCGCTCACGACGACAGATTCGAACGCCTCAAAGATAAAATATCTCCGTTCGCAATGATTTCAAATTTATAACATGTTAAACATATTATAAGATATTATGTATATAAATCTATATCATGTGTGCCATGTACGTTGTATTATATTTCTAAACATCTTAATTGTCTATTAATATGAAACACTGCAAAAACAAAACAAAGTTATAGTAACTGTTTAATTGTAATTAACTGTAATACTTTAATTTAATATAACGTAATGTACTTTAATGAAACTGTAATTAATAATAACTTGTAATGTACTTCATTGAAACTGTAATTAAATGTAATGATTTAATATATACGGTAATGTTAGAATGTACTTTAAAATGGAAGTGTAATTAAACAATAAGTGAATATGAAGTAATCCATAATTGTAATCGTAATTGTAATGAACCAAAATTAATACGTACTCAGTCGTGTACTTAATTTGTACTTATGTGTACTATTACGAAATATCGCCTTCAGAAATGAAGATTCGGCAAAAATATACGATTAGGTTTTATTTTTATTTTTTTAAATTATTTTTAGTTGAAATTTTTCAAACCATCTGATCATGTGTTTAAAAGGGGGGGAACTTAACCTTCAACTGTCGTACCCCAACATTTAGGTTTATATTATATATGTACTTGTAAAATTAAAGCACTTCTTCATTAGACTTCTTCATTCTTGCTCTTCAGATTAGCACTTCATTAGGACTCCTTTGTTAGCAGCCTCGCTGCGGGGAGGGGGCAGAGAAAGTATCAGAGTATTATAAAAAGAGAAGAATTAAAAATTGGCGACCCTTTGCCCAAATTAAGAGAACCCAAGCACCATAGAAGATATTGGCATAACAGTCTGGCGAGTCTGTAGCCAAGAGTTTAACAGAGTGGCGACCGAAAAGAATTAGAATGTTATAGAAGAAATATCCGTTGCTTGCCTCCTAACTAGAACCCCCGTCGATCCGAACCCCCCCCCAAGGCCATAGACGGAGGGTTAACATATATATATATATATATATATATAATATGCGATAGAAACGCGTTCTTTGAAGAACCACAAGGGGAAAGTATAACGGATTTCGACTTTACGACGGAGGATATTGCACAAGTCATAGGGAAACTAAAAACACACTCAGCGGCAGGACCGGATAAATGGAATGCCACACTGATCAAAAACTGCAAGAATGCAATCGCTGAGCCCCTATACTGGATATGGAGACGATCATTAAACACGGGAGAAATACCGGCATCCTGAAGAGCGCGAACATAGTCCCAATATATAAAGGAGGAGATCGATCCGAGGCCAAAAACTATAGGCCAGTGTCGCTTACATCTCATCTCACCAAATATTTGAAAGAATTGTTAGACAGAAAATCTATGACTTTTTGGAAACTCAGAAAAAATTCAATGATACCAACACGGGTTTCGGTCAGGCAGATCATGCCTGTCACAACTAATGGAACACTACAACAACATTATTGATTCACTTGAAAGTAATGAAAACTATGATGTACTATACACAGACTTTGCTAAAGCGTTCGACAAGTGTGACCATGGAATCATAATACATAAACTGAAATATATGGGAATAACAGGAAAAGTAGGGAAATGGATATATAATTTCCCTAGTGAGCGGAGGCAAGTCGTTACAGTACAAGGAGTATCTTCATCAGAATCAGAGGTCATCAGCTCAGTACCACAAGGAACGGTATTAGCTCCACTACTCTTCATAATCATGCTAACTGACATAGATGAGGACGTTACCAGAGACAGCACAGTAACATCCTTTGCAGATGACACAAAGATCAGTAGAAAAATATAAAAACCAGAAGACATAGGATCTCTACAAACCGACATAAAAAAAATTTACAAGTGGACTGAAGACAACAATATGAAGTTTAACACCGAGAAATTTCAGCTATTACGGTACGGAAAAAGAGAAGACCTAAAGTCCATGGAATATATAACCCCAAATGGACAGGAAGTCCAGAGAAAATTCCAGAGCAAAAGTTTAGGGGTTGTAATGACAGATGATGCGAATTTGAAAACACAAATAAGATAGCAGTAAGCAGAGCAAAGAGAATAACGGGTCAGATATTGAGAACTTTTAACGAAGGGATAGGAATGTAATGATCCCTCTACTGAAAACCCTGATAATACCCAAACTGGAATACGCTCGGTCCTAACATCCCCATATAAAAAAGAACATTAGACAGCTGGAGTGGATTCAAGAAGTTTCACAGCCAAGATCAATGGGTGCAAAGAACTAAATTACTGGGATAGGTTACGAGAACTAGACCTATATTCACTGAAAGGAGAAGAGAGAGATACACCATTATTTACACTTGGAAAATAATGGAGAAACTATCCCTAATCTTACTCTGAATTCTATTTTTACCTACAATAGTCAATAAATAGTTTATCATTGTACTATCATGGAAGCCTTGAAAATCCATGAACTTTAAAATTTATGTTTTTCCCTTTTACCTATTCATTATGAAGGTAATTTATCCCAGAAAAAAAAATAAATTTGGTAAAAAAATTTAACCATATCATTGTTTGTCTAACTTAATTGTTTGTCTAAAATTAAAGTTTTAATCTTTGAATTTTTATATTTTATAATAGCCCTCTAAGCGAGTGTCATGTTAAAAATTTGGATACTCTGCATTGTACTCAAATACCTGAACTCGTTCTGTATAAAACTTGTATTGTAAAAAAGAATGTCGTCATCTAACTTGAATTACTTACGATGTTATTTTCTCATTGTATTATATGTATTAATTGTATTATATTATTGTATTAACCATTTTAGGGGGGAAATACTGTAAAAAGTGAACAATGAACAATTCCTACACCATCATTATATGGATTCATTGTCTTCATGCAGTACTTATGTTCGTATAGTTTTTATGTTCGAATGTCCATTTTTACATAAGAACCAAAATCGCTTACGGGAGTTTGGATAATAATTTTACTTGTAGCTTCCTATTTTTGTTCGTGTCACAACCCTACGATCTACCATATCTATGGTTTAGTCGTATCCATTTTCCATTTGTTATAGAAGTTATTATAATTAATTATGAATTGTCTTGCATCTCACCCTCGACCCTAGATTATGCATACACATTGCATGTAACAGGATTGGAACCCGTAGTTGTACTTCTTAGTCATTACTACCCACACTTTGTCTCTAATTCGTTCTTGTAAATCTTCCTAATAATGATTTGTACTATACGTAAAAATTCAATAACTATGACGTCACATTTTCCCTCATCATATATCTAGTAGTCAATGTATGAAAATTCTTTAACATCATACTAAGGACGAAACACTCTATAGAAGTCATTATTTATATGTTATGTAGTATAAATATAACTATTATTCGACCATATCTCCCGCCCCCATACGTCCATATCTTATCTTGATCATTATCCTATATAAATTTTATTAAATATTCATTTTTTCTCATTCGTTCGAAAACGCAAAAATACGTTCTCGTATTGTTTTTTTTATTATTTTTTTTCAAGTGCGTTCACCCCTCAAGATATTCATAAATGCTTACTAAGATCGAATTCCGCTCACGACGACAGATTCGAACGCCTCAAAGATAAAATATCTCCGTTCGCTCTGATTTCAAATTTATAACATGTTAAACATATTATAGATATTATGTATTAAATCTATACATGTGTGCCATGTACGTTGTATTATATTTCTAAACATCTTAATTGTCTATTAATATGAAACACTGCAAAACAAAACAAAGTTATAGTAACTGTTTAATTGTAATTAACTGTAATACTTTAATTTAATATAACGTAATGTACTTTAATGAAACTGTAATTAATAATAACTTGTAATGTACTTCATTGAAACTGTAATTAAATGTAATGATTTAATATATACGGTAATGTAAGAATGTACTTTAAAATGGAAGTGTAATTAAACAATAAGTGAATATGAAGTAATCCATAATTGTAATCGTAATTGTAATGAACCAAAATTAATACGTACTCAGTCGTGTACTTAATTTGTACTTATGTGTACTATTACGAAATATCGCCTTCAGAAATGAAGATTCGGCAAAAATATACGATTAGTTTTTATTTTTATTTTTTTATTATTTTTAGTTGAAATTTTTCAAACCATCTGATCATGTGTTTAAAAGGGGTGGAACTTAACCTTCAACTGTCGTACCCCAACATTTAGGTTTATATTATACATGTACTTGTAAAATTAAAGCACTTCTTCATTAGACTTCTTCATTATTGCTCTTCAGATTAGCACTTCATTAGGACTCCTTTGTTAGCAGCCTCGCTGCGGGGAGGGGGCAGAGAAAGTATCAGAGTATTATAAAAAGAGAAGAATTAAAAATTGGCGACCCTTTGCCCAAATTAAGAGAACCCAAGCACCATAGAAGATATTGGCATAACAGTCTGGCGAGTCTGTAGCCAAGAGTTTAACAGAGTGGCGACCGAAAAGAATTAGAATGTTATAGAAGAAATATCCGTTGCTTGCCTCCTAACTAGAACCCCCGTCGATCCGAACCACCCCCCCAGGGCCATAGACGGAGGGGTTAACATATATATATATATATATATATATATATATATATATATATGCGATAGAAACGCGTTCTTTGAAGAAGAACCACAAGGGGAAAGTATAACGGATTTCGACTTTACGACGGAGGATATTGCACAAGTCATAGGGGAACTAAAAACACACTCAGCGGCAGGACCGGATAAATGGAATGCCACACTGATCAAAAACTGCAAGAATGCAATCGCTGAGCCCCTATACTGGATATGGAGACGATCATTAAACACGGGAGAAATACCGGGCATCCTGAAGAGCGCGAACATAGTCCCAATATATAAAGGAGGAGATCGATCCGAGGCCAAAAACTATAGGCCAGTGTCGCTTACATCTCATCTCACCAAAATATTTGAAAGAATTGTTAGACAGAAAATCTATGACTTTTTGGAAACTCAGAAAAAATTCAATGATAACCAACACGGGTTTCGGTCAGGCAGATCATGCCTGTCACAACTAATGGAACACTACAACAACATTATTGATTCACTTGAAAGTAATGAAAACTATGATGTACTATACACAGACTTTGCTAAAGCGTTCGACAAGTGTGACCATGGAATCATAATACATAAACTGAAATATATGGGAATAACAGGAAAAGTAGGGAAATGGATATATTTTCCCTAGTGAGCGGAGGCAAGTCGTTACAGTACAAGGAGTATCTTCATCAGAATCAGAGGTCATCAGCTCAGTACCACAAGGAACGGTATTAGCTCCACTACTCTTCATAATCATGCTAACTGACATAGATGAGGACGTTACCAGAGACAGCACAGTAACATCCTTTGCAGATGACACAAAGATCAGTAGAAAAATACGAAAACCAGAAGACATAGGATCTCTACAAACCGACATAAAAAAAATTTACAAGTGGACTGAAGACAACAATATGAAGTTTAACACCGAGAAATTTCAGCTATTACGGTACGGAAAAAGAGAAGACCTAAAGTCCATGGAATATTATACCCCAAATGGACAGGAAGTCCAGAGAAATTCCAGAGCAAAAGATTTAGGGGTTGTAATGACAGATGATGCGAAATTTGAAACACAAAATAAGATAGCAGTAAACAGAGCAAAGAGAATAACGGGTCAGATATTGAGAACTTTTAAACGAAGGGATAGGAATGTAATGATCCCTCTACTGAAAACCCTGATAATACCCAAACTGGAATACTGCTCGGTCCTAACATCCCCATATAAAAAAAGACATTAGACAGCTGGAGGGGATTCAAAGAAGTTTCACAGCCAAGATCAATGGGTGCAAAGAACTAAATTACTGGGATAGGTTACGAGAACTAGACCTATATTCACTGGAAAGGAGAAGAGAGAGATACACCATTATTTACACTTGGAAAATAATGGAGAAACTAGTCCCTAATCTTACTCTGAATTCTATTTTTACCTACAATAGTCAATAAAATTAGTTTATCAATTGTACTATCATGGAAGCCTTGAAAAATCCATGAACTTTAAAATTTATGTTTTTCCCTTTTACCTATTCATTATGAAGGTAATTTATCCCACAGAAAAAAATAAAATTTGGTAAAAAATTTAACCATATCATTGTTTGTCTAACTTAATTGTTTGTCTAAAATTAAAGTTTTAATCTTTGAATTTTTATATTTTATAATAGCCCTCTAAGCGAGTGTCATGTTAAAAATTTGGATACTCTGCATTGTACTCAACTACCTGAACTCGTTCTGTATAAAACTTGTATTGTAAAAAAGAATGTCGTCATCTAACTTGAATTACTTACGATGTTATTTTCTCAATTGTATTATATTGTATTAATTGTATTATATTATTGTATTAATACCATTTTAGGGGGGGAAATACTGTAAAAAGTGAACAATGAACAATTCCTACACCATCATTATATGGATTCATTGTCTTCATGCAGTACTTATGTTCGTATAGTTTTTATGTTCGAATGTCCATTTTTACATAAGAACCAAAATCGCTTAACGGGAGTTTGGATAATAATTTTACTTGTAGCTTCCTATTTTTGTTCGTGTCACAACCCTACGATCTACCATATCTATGGTTTAGTCGTATCCATTTTCCATTTGTTATAGAAGTTATTATAATTAATTATGAATTGTCTTGCATCTCACCCTCGACCCTAGATTATGCATACACATTGCATGTAACAGGATTGGAACCCGTAGTTGTACTTCTTAGTCATTACTACCCACACTTTGTCTCTAATTCGTTCTTGTAAATCTTCCTAATAATGATTTGTACTATACGTAAAAATTCAATAACTATGACGTCACATTTTCCCTTCATCATATATCTAGTAGTCAATGTATGAAAATTCTTTAACATCATACTAAGGACGAAACACTCTATAGAAGTCATTATTTATGTTATGTAGTATAAATATAACTATTATTCGACCATATCTCCCGCCCCCATACGTCCATATCTTATCTTGATCATTATCCTATATAAATTTTATTAAATATTCATTTTTCTCATTCGTTCGAAAACGCAAAAATACGTTCTCGTATTGTTTTTTTTATTATTTTTTTTCAAGTGCGTTCACCCCTCAAGATATTCATAAATGCTTACTAAGATCGAATTCCGCTCACGACGACAGATTCGAACGCCTCAAAGATAAAATATCTCCGTTCGCTCTGATTTCAAATTTATAACATGTTAAACATATTATAAGATATTATGTATATAAATCTATATCATGTGTGCCATGTACGTTGTATTATATTTCTAAACATCTTAATTGTCTATTAATATGAAACACTGCTAAAACAAAACAAAGTTATAGTAACTGTTTAATTGTAATTAACTGTAATACTTTAATTTAATATAACGTAATGTACTTTAATGAAACTGTAATTAATAATAACTTGTAATGTACTTCATTGAAACTGTAATTAAATGTAATGATTTAATATATACGGTAATGTAAGAATGTACTTTAAAATGGAAGTGTAATTAAACAATAAGTGAATATGAAGTAATCCATAATTGTAATCGTAATTGTAATGAACCAAAATTAATACGTACTCAGTCGTGTACTTAATTTGTACTTATGTGTACTATTACGAAATATCGCCTTCAGAAATGAAGATTCGGCAAAAATATACGATTAGTTTTTATTTTTATTTTTTTTATATTTTTAGTTGAAATTTTTCAAACCATCTGATCATGTGTTTAAAAGGGGTGGAACTTAACCTTCAACTGTCGTACCCCAACATTTAGGTTTATATTATACATGTACTTGTAAAATTAAAGCACTTCTTCATTAGACTTCTTCATTATTGCTCTTCAGATTGCACTTCATTAGGACTCCTTTGTTAGCAGCCTCGCTGCGGGGAGGGGCAGAGAAAGTATCAGAGTATTATAAAAAGAGAAGAATTAAAAATTGGCGACCCTTTGCCCAAATTAAGAGAACCCAAGCACCATAGAAGATATTGGCATAACAGTCTGGCGAGTCTGTAGCCAAGAGTTTACAGAGTGGCGACCGAAAAGAATTAGAATGTTATAGAAGAAATATCGTTGCTTGCCTCCTAACTAGAACCCCCGTCGATCCGAACCCCCCCCCAGGGCCATAGACGGAGGGTTAACATATATATATATATATATATATATATATATACAGTACTGGCCAAATTATTAGGAATTTTTTTAAAATTTCATTTTTTGGTATAAAAAGTTAAATTAAACCAATTTTAAAACGTTGAAAGTTATTTATTTCTACACAAGAATACATGGTCATTATTTAGCAATAGTTTAGTACTTAGTTTGACCCACCTTAGCTCCAATGGCTGCGACACGCTTCGGCATGCCATGAATCAATTTTTTGCATAATTCTTTAGTCGAACGAAGCGTGTTTGTTCGTCAGTTGTCGTTTGGTTGTCGTGCGATGCAGGTGTGTTTCTCTTTCTTTTACGTGTCATTGTAACTACCGTTTAATTTAAATAGTGTATTACCAATTTCGGCAAATTATTTGTTACAGTTTTTAAGTGGAATTTGAAGGGGCGAAAAGAATGACTTGATCCACCGAAAATTGGGCAAATACAGTTTTATTAACTTCTTCTACATTTAAAACAAAAGGAAATCGCTGCCAAACTCCATGTTTCACACACAGTCAGTACTTCGTATTTAGAAAAAAATGGTATTTGGAGAAAATGTAGGCCCCAAAAGGGTTGGAAGATGCGGCAGAAAAAGGGTAACGACTCCAAGAACTGATAGACAGATTGCAATTTTGTCTCTTAGAACTATAAGAGCTACTTGCAAAAAACTTTCCAGTAGTCTAGCGGTGATGGATCAATATTAGTCGTAGAACAGTCAACAGGAGCTTCTAACTTCCGGCTTCAAAGCCTACCCGCCCAAGGAAGAAGCCCAGGCTCACTGAGGCTATGAAGAAGGCACGTTTTGCATGGGCAAAGGACACATTAACTGGACTAGTGAGGATTGGGAACAGGTAAGAATAATATTTACATTAATAGAATGTTAATACAGTAAATACAGTATGCATAGAAGTGTATTTACAGTACGTGATAAAACTGCAGTAAAAATATCTGTAAAGCAGCAAGTCATACTGTACTTCGTTTTAGCTGTACTTTCATACGCTATGCACTGACTCTTTCACAGGGCTTTCTTTGATTGCAGGTGGTGTTCTCCGATGAGTCAACGATTGCCGTGCTTGACGATGTGTTCAAAGTGTAAGAAGGAAGCCTGGAGAAGAATTTTGCCTGAGTGTCTGATGAAAACGGTGAAATTTCCACAAAAGATCATGGTTTGGGGAGCAATTTCTGTGCATGGAACTAGTCGTTTGAGCATTGTTGAGGGAATATGAACCAAGTCAAGTAATAGAAGTACTAAGAAGACGTCTACTGCCTCAAATAAGGGAATGGTATGGTAATAGACGTTGGATTTTTCAACAAGACTCAGCTCCATGCCCACGCAAAGTCGGTTAAAAATGGTGTCATGAAAATAGTGTTCGGTTGCTCCCATGGGCTGGCAAATTCTCCAGACATGAACCCAATCGAAGTTTATGGTGTATTTTAAAGGACGTAATCCATGAAACGCCGATAACAACAAAAACCAACTCATAGAGCGACTTATTCAAGTCTGGTTTCACTCTACACGTATTAAGGAATTATGCAAAAAATTGATTCATGGCATGCCGAAGCGTGTCGCAGCCCTTAAGGCAGCTAGGGGGTCAAACTAATACTAAACTATTGCAAATAATGACCATGTATTCTTGTGTAGAAATAAAACTTTTCAACGTTTAAAATTGGTTAATTTAACATTTTTAACCAAAAATGAAATTTTTAAAAAATTCCTAATAATTTGGCCAGTACTGTATATATATTATATATATATATGCGATAGAAACGCGTTCTTTGAAGAAGAACCACAAGGGGAAAGTATAACGGAT
Organism: Bathynomus jamesi; assembly: GCA_023014485.1. Taxonomy (NCBI): domain Eukaryota; kingdom Metazoa; phylum Arthropoda; class Malacostraca; order Isopoda; family Cirolanidae; genus Bathynomus; species Bathynomus jamesi. Next base: position 77,055 of record JAJOZX010012257.1, read on the forward strand.
TTCGACTTTACGACGGAGGATATTGCACAAGTCATAGGGGAACTAAAAACACACTCAGCGGCAGGACCGGATAAATGGAATGCCACACTGATCAAAAACTGCAAGAATGCAATCGCTGAGCCCCTATACTGGATATGGAGACGATCATTAAACACGGGAGAAATACCGGGCATCCTGAAGAGCGCGAACATAGTCCCAATATATAAAGGAGGAGATCGATCCGAGGCCAAAAACTATAGGCCAGTGTCGCTTACATCTCATCTCACCAAAATATTTGAAAGAATTGTTAGACAGAAAATCTATGACTTTTTGGAAACTCAGAAAAAATTCAATGATAACCAACACGGGTTTCGGTCAGGCAGATCATGCCTGTCACAACTAATGGAACACTACAACAACATTATTGATTCACTTGAAAGTAATGAAAACTATGATGTACTATACACAGACTTTGCTAAAGCGTTCGACAAGTGTGACCATGGAATCATAATACATAAACTGAATATATGGGAATAACAGGAAAAGTAGGGAAATGGATATATAATTTCCCTAGTGAGCGGAGGCAAGTCGTTACAGTACAAGGAGTATCTTCATCAGAATCAGAGGTCATCAGCTCAGTACCACAAGGAACGGTATTAGCTCCACTACTCTTCATAATCATGCTAACTGACATAGATGAGGACGTTACCAGAGACAGCACAGTAACATCCTTTGCAGATGACACAAAGATCAGTAGAAAAATACGAAAACCAGAAGACATAGGATCTCTACAAACCGACATAAAAAAAATTTACAAGTGGACTGAAGACAACAATATGAAGTTTAACACCGAGAAATTTCAGCTATTACGGTACGGAAAAAGAGAAGACCTAAAGTCCATGGAATATTATACCCCAAATGGACAGGAAGTCCAGAGAAATTCCAGAGCAAAAGATTTAGGGGTTGTAATGACAGATGATGCGAAATTTGAAACACAAAATAAGATAGCAGTAAACAGAGCAAAGAGAATAACGGGTCAGATATTGAGAACTTTTAAACGAAGGGATAGGAATGTAATGATCCCTCTACTGAAAACCCTGATAATACCCAAACTGGAATACTGCTCGGTCCTAACATCCCCATATAAAAAAGAAGACATTAGACAGCTGGAGGGGATTCAAAGAAGTTTCACAGCCAAGATCAATGGGTGCAAAGAACTAAATTACTGGGATAGGTTACGAGAACTAGACCTATATTCACTGGAAAGGAGAAGAGAGAGATACACCATTATTTACACTTGGAAAATAATGGAGAAACTAGTCCCTAATCTTACTCTGAATTCTATTTTTACCTACAATAGTCAATAAAATTAGTTTATCAATTGTACTATCATGGAAGCCTTGAAAAATCCATGAACTTTAAAATTTATGTTTTTCCCTTTTACCTATTCATTATGAAGGTAATTTATCCCACAGAAAAAAATAAAATTTGGTAAAAAAATTTAACCATATCATTGTTTGTCTAACTTAATTGTTTGTCTAAAATTAAAGTTTTAATCTTTGAATTTTTATATTTTATAATAGCCCTCTAAGCGAGTGTCATGTTAAAAATTTGGATACTCTGCATTGTACTCAACTACCTGAACTCGTTCTGTATAAAACTTGTATTGTAAAAAAGAATGTCGTCATCTAACTTGAATTACTTACGATGTTATTTTCTCAATTGTATTATATTGTATTAATTGTATTATATTATTGTATTAATACCATTTTAGGGGGGGAAATACTGTAAAAAGTGAACAATGAACAATTCCTACACCATCATTATATGGATTCATTGTCTTCATGCAGTACTTATGTTCGTATAGTTTTTATGTTCGAATGTCCATTTTTACATAAGAACCAAAATCGCTTAACGGGAGTTTGGATAATAATTTTACTTGTAGCTTCCTATTTTTGTTCGTGTCACAACCCTACGATCTACCATATCTATGGTTTAGTCGTATCCATTTTCCATTTGTTATAGAAGTTATTATAATTAATTATGAATTGTCTTGCATCTCACCCTCGACCCTAGATTATGCATACACATTGCATGTAACAGGATTGGAACCCGTAGTTGTACTTCTTAGTCATTACTACCCACACTTTGTCTCTAATTCGTTCTTGTAAATCTTCCTAATAATGATTTGTACTATACGTAAAAATTCAATAACTATGACGTCACATTTTCCCTTCATCATATATCTAGTAGTCAATGTATGAAAATTCTTTAACATCATACTAAGGACGAAACACTCTATAGAAGTCATTATTTATATGTTATGTAGTATAAATATAACTATTATTCGACCATATCTCCCGCCCCCATACGTCCATATCTTATCTTGATCATTATCCTATATAAATTTTATTAAATATTCATTTTTTCTCATTCGTTCGAAAACGCAAAAATACGTTCTCGTATTGTTTTTTTTATTATTTTTTTTCAAGTGCGTTCACCCCTCAAGATATTCATAAATGCTTACTAAGATCGAATTCCGCTCACGACGACAGATTCGAACGCCTCAAAGATAAAATATCTCCGTTCGCTCTGATTTCAAATTTATAACATGTTAAACATATTATAAGATATTATGTATATAAATCTATATCATGTGTGCCATGTACGTTGTATTATATTTCTAAACATCTTAATTGTCTATTAATATGAAACACTGCTAAAACAAAACAAAGTTATAGTAACTGTTTAATTGTAATTAACTGTAATACTTTAATTTAATATAACGTAATGTACTTTAATGAAACTGTAATTAATAATAACTTGTAATGTACTTCATTGAAACTGTAATTAAATGTAATGATTTAATATATACGGTAATGTAAGAATGTACTTTAAAATGGAAGTGTAATTAAACAATAAGTGAATATGAAGTAATCCATAATTGTAATCGTAATTGTAATGAACCAAAATTAATACGTACTCAGTCGTGTACTTAATTTGTACTTATGTGTACTATTACGAAATATCGCCTTCAGAAATGAAGATTCGGCAAAAATATACGATTAGTTTTATTTTTATTTTTTTTATTATTTTTAGTTGAAATTTTTCAAACCATCTGATCATGTGTTTAAAAGGGGTGGAACTTAACCTTCAACTGTCGTACCCCAACATTTAGGTTTATATTATACATGTACTTGTAAAATTAAAGCACTTCTTCATTAGACTTCTTCATTATTGCTCTTCAGATTAGCACTTCATTAGGACTCCTTTGTTAGCAGCCTCGCTGCGGGGAGGGGGCAGAGAAAGTATCAGAGTATTATAAAAAGAGAAGAATTAAAAATTGGCGACCCTTTGCCCAAATTAAGAGAACCCAAGCACCATAGAAGATATTGGCATAACAGTCTGGCGAGTCTGTAGCCAAGAGTTTAACAGAGTGGCGACCGAAAAGAATTAGAATGTTATAGAAGAAATATCCGTTGCTTGCCTCCTAACTAGAACCCCCGTCGATCCGAACCACCCCCCCAGGGCCATAGACGGAGGGGTTAACATATATATATATATATATATATATATATATATATATATATATATGCGATAGAAACGCGTTCTTTGAAGAAGAACCACAAGGGGAAAGTATAACGGATTTCGACTTTACGACGGAGGATATTGCACAAGTCATAGGGGAACTAAAAACACACTCAGCGGCAGGACCGGATAAATGGAATGCCACACTGATCAAAAACTGCAAGAATGCAATCGCTGAGCCCCTATACTGGATATGGAGACGATCATTAAACACGGGAGAAATACCGGGCATCCTGAAGAGCGCGAACATAGTCCCAATATATAAAGGAGGAGATCGATCCGAGGCCAAAAACTATAGGCCAGTGTCGCTTACATCTCATCTCACCAAAATATTTGAAAGAATTGTTAGACAGAAAATCTATGACTTTTTGGAAACTCAGAAAAAATTCAATGATAACCAACACGGGTTTCGGTCAGGCAGATCATGCCTGTCACAACTAATGGAACACTACAACAACATTATTGATTCACTTGAAAGTAATGAAAACTATGATGTACTATACACAGACTTTGCTAAAGCGTTCGACAAGTGTGACCATGGAATCATAATACATAAACTGAAATATATGGGAATAACAGGAAAAGTAGGGAAATGGATATATAATTTCCCTAGTGAGCGGAGGCAAGTCGTTACAGTACAAGGAGTATCTTCATCAGAATCAGAGGTCATCAGCTCAGTACCACAAGGAACGGTATTAGCTCCACTACTCTTCATAATCATGCTAACTGACATAGATGAGGACGTTACCAGAGACAGCACAGTAACATCCTTTGCAGATGACACAAAGATCAGTAGAAAAATACGAAAACCAGAAGACATAGGATCTCTACAAACCGACATAAAAAAAATTTACAAGTGGACTGAAGACAACAATATGAAGTTTAACACCGAGAAATTTCAGCTATTACGGTACGGAAAAAGAGAAGACCTAAAGTCCATGGAATATTATACCCCAAATGGACAGGAAGTCCAGAGAAATTCCAGAGCAAAAGATTTAGGGGTTGTAATGACAGATGATGCGAAATTTGAAACACAAAATAAGATAGCAGTAAACAGAGCAAAGAGAATAACGGGTCAGATATTGAGAACTTTTAAACGAAGGGATAGGAATGTAATGATCCCTCTACTGAAAACCCTGATAATACCCAAACTGGAATACTGCTCGGTCCTAACATCCCCATATAAAAAAGAAGACATTAGACAGCTGGAGGGGATTCAAAGAAGTTTCACAGCCAAGATCAATGGGTGCAAAGAACTAAATTACTGGGATAGGTTACGAGAACTAGACCTATATTCACTGGAAAGGAGAAGAGAGAGATACACCATTATTTACACTTGGAAAATAATGGAGAAACTAGTCCCTAATCTTACTCTGAATTCTATTTTTACCTACAATAGTCAATAAAATTAGTTTATCAATTGTACTATCATGGAAGCCTTGAAAAATCCATGAACTTTAAAATTTATGTTTTTCCCTTTTACCTATTCATTATGAAGGTAATTTATCCCACAGAAAAAAATAAAATTTGGTAAAAAAATTTAACCATATCATTGTTTGTCTAACTTAATTGTTTGTCTAAAATTAAAGTTTTAATCTTTGAATTTTTATATTTTATAATAGCCCTCTAAGCGAGTGTCATGTTAAAAATTTGGATACTCTGCATTGTACTCAACTACCTGAACTCGTTCTGTATAAAACTTGTATTGTAAAAAAGAATGTCGTCATCTAACTTGAATTACTTACGATGTTATTTTCTCAATTGTATTATATTGTATTAATTGTATTATATTATTGTATTAATACCATTTTAGGGGGGGAAATACTGTAAAAAGTGAACAATGAACAATTCCTACACCATCATTATATGGATTCATTGTCTTCATGCAGTACTTATGTTCGTATAGTTTTTATGTTCGAATGTCCATTTTTACATAAGAACCAAAATCGCTTAACGGGAGTTTGGATAATAATTTTACTTGTAGCTTCCTATTTTTGTTCGTGTCACAACCCTACGATCTACCATATCTATGGTTTAGTCGTATCCATTTTCCATTTGTTATAGAAGTTATTATAATTAATTATGAATTGTCTTGCATCTCACCCTCGACCCTAGATTATGCATACACATTGCATGTAACAGGATTGGAACCCGTAGTTGTACTTCTTAGTCATTACTACCCACACTTTGTCTCTAATTCGTTCTTGTAAATCTTCCTAATAATGATTTGTACTATACGTAAAAATTCAATAACTATGACGTCACATTTTCCCTTCATCATATATCTAGTAGTCAATGTATGAAAATTCTTTAACATCATACTAAGGACGAAACACTCTATAGAAGTCATTATTTATATGTTATGTAGTATAAATATAACTATTATTCGACCATATCTCCCGCCCCCATACGTCCATATCTTATCTTGATCATTATCCTATATAAATTTTATTAAATATTCATTTTTTCTCATTCGTTCGAAAACGCAAAAATACGTTCTCGTATTGTTTTTTTTATTATTTTTTTTCAAGTGCGTTCACCCTCAAGATATTCATAAATGCTTACTAAGATCGAATTCCGCTCACGACGACAGATTCGAACGCCTCAAAGATAAAATATCTCCGTTCGCTCTGATTTCAAATTTATAACATGTTAAACATATTATAAGATATTATGTATATAAATCTATATCATGTGTGCCATGTACGTTGTATTATATTTCTAAACATCTTAATTGTCTATTAATATGAAACACTGCTAAAACAAAACAAAGTTATAGTAACTGTTTAATTGTAATTAACTGTAATACTTTAATTTAATATAACGTAATGTACTTTAATGAAACTGTAATTAATAATAACTTGTAATGTACTTCATTGAAACTGTAATTAAATGTAATGATTTAATATATACGGTAATGTAAGAATGTACTTTAAAATGGAAGTGTAATTAAACAATAAGTGAATATGAAGTAATCCATAATTGTAATCGTAATTGTAATGAACCAAAATTAATACGTACTCAGTCGTGTACTTAATTTGTACTTATGTGTACTATTACGAAATATCGCCTTCAGAAATGAAGATTCGGCAAAAATATACGATTAGTTTTTATTTTTATTTTTTTTTATTATTTTTAGTTGAAATTTTTCAAACCATCTGATCATGTGTTTAAAAGGGGTGGAACTTAACCTCAACTGTCGTACCCCAACATTTAGGTTTATATTATACATGTACTTGTAAAATTAAAGCACTTCTTCATTAGACTTCTTCATTATTGCTCTTCAGATTTAGCACTTCATTAGGACCCTTTGTTAGCAGCTCTCGCTGCGGGGAGGGGCAGAGGAAAGTATCAGAGTATTATAAAAAGAGAAGAATTAAAAATTGGCGACCCTTTGCCCAAATTAAGAGAAACCCAAGCACCATAGAAGATATTGGCATAACAGTCTGGCGAGTCTGTAGCCAAGAGTTTAACAGAGTGGCGACCGAAAAGAATTAGAATGTTATAGAAGAAATATCCGTTGCTTGCCTCCTAACTAGAACCCCCGTCGATCCGAACCACCCCCCCGGGCCATAGACGGACGGGGGTTAACAATAATATATATATATATATATAATATATATATATATATATATATATAGCGAATAGAAACCGTTCTTTGAAGAAGAAACCACAAGGGGAAAGTATAACGGATTTCGACTTACGACGAGGATATTGCACAAGTCATAGGGGAACTAAAACACACTCAGCGGCAGGACCGGATAAATTGGAATGCCACACTGATCAAAAACTGCAAGAATGCAATCGCTGCTGAGCCCCCTATACTGGATATGGAGACGATCATTAATCAACACGGGAGAAATTACCCGGGCATCCTTGAAGAGCGCGAACTAGTCCCAATATATAAAGGAGGAGATCGATCCGAGGCCAAAAACTATAGGCCAGTGTCGCTTACATCTCATCTCACCAAAATATTTGAAAGAATTGTTAGACAGAAAATCTATGACTTTTTGGAAAACTCAGAAAAATTCAATGATAACCAACACGGGTTTCGGTCAGGCAGATCATGCCTGTCACAAACTAATGGAACACTACAACAACATTATTGATTCACTGAAGTAATGAAAACTATGATGTACTATACACAGACTTTGCTAAAGCGTTCGACAAGTGTGACCATGGAATCATAATACATAAACTGAAATATATGGGAATAACAGGAAAAGTAGTAAATGGATATATAATTTCCTAGTGAGCGGAGGCAATCGTTACAGTACAAGGAGTATCTCATCAGAATCAGAGGTATCAGCTCAGACCAAAAGGAACGGTATTAGCTCCCACTACTCTTCATAATCATGCTAACTGACATAGATGAGGACGTTACCAGAGACAGCACAGTAACATCTTTGCAGATGACACAAAAGATCAGTAGAAAAATACGAAAACCAGAAGACATAGGATCTCTACAAACCGACATAAAAAAAATTTACAAGTTGGACTGAAGACAACAATATGAAGTTAACACCGAGAAATTTCAGCTATTACGGTCGGAAAAAAGAGAAGACCTAAAGTCCATGGAATATTATACCCCAAATGGACAGGAAGTCCAGAGAAATTCCAGAGCAAAAGATTTAGGGGTTGTAATGACAGATGATGCGAAATTTGAAACACAAAATAAGATAGCAGTAAACAGAGCAAAGAGAATAACGGGTCAGATATTGAGAACTTTTAAACGAAGGGATAGGAATGTAATGATCCCTCTACTGAAAACCTGATAATACCCAAACTGGAATACTGCTCGGTCCTAACATCCCCATATAAAAAAGAAGACATTAGACAGCTGGAGGGGATTCAAAGAAGTTTCACAGCCAAGATCAATGGGTGCAAAGAACTAAATTACTGGGATAGGTTACGAGAACTAGACCTATATTCACTGGAAAGGAGAAGAGAGAGATACACCATTATTTACACTTGGAAAATAATGGAGAAACTAGTCCCTAATCTTACTCTGAATTCTATTTTTACCTACAATAGTCAATAAAATTAGTTTATCAATTGTACTATCATGGAAGCCTTGAAAAATCCATGAACTTTAAAATTTATGTTTTTCCCTTTTACCTATTCATTATGAAGGTAATTTATCCCACAGAAAAAAATAAAATTTGGTAAAAAAATTTAACCATATCATTGTTTGTCTAACTTAATTGTTTGTCTAAAATTAAAGTTTTAATCTTTGAATTTTTATATTTTATAATAGCCCTCTAAGCGAGTGTCATGTTAAAAATTTGGATACTCTGCATTGTACTCAACTACCTGAACTCGTTCTGTATAAAACTTGTATTGTAAAAAAGAATGTCGTCATCTAACTTGAATTACTTACGATGTTATTTTCTCAATTGTATTATATTGTATTAATTGTATTATATTATTGTATTAATACCATTTTAGGGGGGGAAATACTGTAAAAAGTGAACAATGAACAATTCCTACACCATCATTATATGGATTCATTGTCTTCATGCAGTACTTATGTTCGTATAGTTTTTATGTTCGAATGTCCATTTTTACATAAGAACCAAAATCGCTTAACGGGAGTTTGGATAATAATTTTACTTGTAGCTTCCTATTTTTGTTCGTGTCACAACCCTACGATCTACCATATCTATGGTTTAGTCGTATCCATTTTCCATTTGTTATAGAAGTTATTATAATTAATTATGAATTGTCTTGCATCTCACCCTCGACCCTAGATTATGCATACACATTGCATGTAACAGGATTGGAACCCGTAGTTGTACTTCTTAGTCATTACTACCCACACTTTGTCTCTAATTCGTTCTTGTAAATCTTCCTAATAATGATTTGTACTATACGTAAAAATTCAATAACTATGACGTCACATTTTCCCTTCATCATATATCTAGTAGTCAATGTATGAAAATTCTTTAACATCATACTAAGGACGAAACACTCTATAGAAGTCATTATTTATATGTTATGTAGTATAAATAAACTATTATTCGACCATATCTCCCGCCCCCATACGTCCATATCTTATCTTGATCATTATCCTATATAAATTTTATTAAATATTCATTTTTTCTCATTCGTTCGAAAACGCAAAAATACGTTCTCGTATTGTTTTTTTTATTATTTTTTTTCAAGTGCGTTCACCCCTCAAGATATTCATAAATGCTTACTAAGATCGAATTCCGCTCACGACGACAGATTCGAACGCCTCAAAGATAAAATATCTCCGTTCGCTCTGATTTCAAATTTATAACATGTTAAACATATTATAAGATATTATGTATATAAATCTATATCATGTGTGCCATGTACGTTGTATTATATTTCTAAACATCTTAATTGTCTATTAATATGAAACACTGCTAAAACAAAACAAAGTTATAGTAACTGTTTAATTGTAATTAACTGTAATACTTTAATTTAATATAACGTAATGTACTTTAATGAAACTGTAATTAATAATAACTTGTAATGTACTTCATTGAAACTGTAATTAAATGTAATGATTTAATATATACGGTAATGTAAGAATGTACTTTAAAATGGAAGTGTAATTAAACAATAAGTGAATATGAAGTAATCCATAATTGTAATCGTAATTGTAATGAACCAAAATTAATACGTACTCAGTCGTGTACTTAATTTGTACTTATGTGTACTATTACGAAATATCGCCTTCAGAAATGAAGATTCGGCAAAAATATACGATTAGTTTTTTATTTTATTTTTTTTATTATTTTTAGTTGAAATTTTTCAAACCATCTGATCATGTGTTTAAAAGGGGTGGAACTTAACCTTCAACTGTCGTACCCCAACATTTAGGTTTATATTATACATGTACTTGTAAAATTAAAGCACTTCTTCATTAGACTTCTTCATTATTGCTCTTCAGATTAGCACTTCATTAGGACTCCTTTGTTAGCAGCCTCGCTGCGGGGAGGGGGCAGAGAAAGTATCAGAGTATTATAAAAAGAGAAGAATTAAAAATTGGCGACCCTTTGCCCAAATTAAGAGAACCCAAGCACCATAGAAGATATTGGCATAACAGTCTGGCGAGTCTGTAGCCAAGAGTTTAACAGAGTGGCGACCGAAAAGAATTAGAATGTTATAGAAGAAATATCCGTTGCTTGCCTCCTAACTAGAACCCCCGTCGATCCGAACCACCCCCCCAGGGCCATAGACGGAGGGGTTAACATATATATATATATATATATATATATATATATATATATATATATATGCGATAGAAACGCGTTCTTTGAAGAAGAACCACAAGGGGAAAGTATAACGGATTTCGACTTTACGACGGAGGATATTGCACAAGTCATAGGGGAACTAAAAACACACTCAGCGGCAGGACCGGATAAATGGAATGCCACACTGATCAAAAACTGCAAGAATGCAATCGCTGAGCCCCTATACTGGATATGGAGACGATCATTAAACACGGGAGAAATACCGGGCATCCTGAAGAGCGCGAACATAGTCCCAATATATAAAGGAGGAGATCGATCCGAGGCCAAAAACTATAGGCCAGTGTCGCTTACATCTCATCTCACCAAAATATTTGAAAGAATTGTTAGACAGAAAATCTATGACTTTTTGGAAACTCAGAAAAAATTCAATGATAACCAACACGGGTTTCGGTCAGGCAGATCATGCCTGTCACAACTAATGGAACACTACAACAACATTATTGATTCACTTGAAAGTAATGAAAACTATGATGTACTATACACAGACTTTGCTAAAGCGTTCGACAAGTGTGACCATGGAATCATAATACATAAACTGAAATATATGGGAATAACAGGAAAAGTAGGGAAATGGATATATAATTTCCCTAGTGAGCGGAGGCAAGTCGTTACAGTACAAGGAGTATCTTCATCAGAATCAGAGGTCATCAGCTCAGTACCACAAGGAACGGTATTAGCTCCACTACTCTTCATAATCATGCTAACTGACATAGATGAGGACGTTACCAGAGACAGCACAGTAACATCCTTTGCAGATGACACAAAGATCAGTAGAAAAATACGAAAACCAGAAGACATAGGATCTCTACAAACCGACATAAAAAAAATTTACAAGTGGACTGAAGACAACAATATGAAGTTTAACACCGAGAAATTTCAGCTATTACGGTACGGAAAAAGAGAAGACCTAAAGTCCATGGAATATTATACCCCAAATGGACAGGAAGTCCAGAGAAATTCCAGAGCAAAAGATTTAGGGGTTGTAATGACAGATGATGCGAAATTTGAAACACAAAATAAGATAGCAGTAAACAGAGCAAAGAGAATAACGGGTCAGATATTGAGAACTTTTAAACGAAGGGATAGGAATGTAATGATCCCTCTACTGAAAACCCTGATAATACCCAAACTGGAATACTGCTCGGTCCTAACATCCCCATATAAAAAAGAAGACATTAGACAGCTGGAGGGGATTCAAAGAAGTTTCACAGCCAAGATCAATGGGTGCAAAGAACTAAATTACTGGGATAGGTTACGAGAACTAGACCTATATTCACTGGAAAGGAGAAGAGAGAGATACACCATTATTTACACTTGGAAAATAATGGAGAAACTAGTCCCTAATCTTACTCTGAATTCTATTTTTACCTACAATAGTCAATAAAATTAGTTTATCAATTGTACTATCATGGAAGCCTTGAAAAATCCATGAACTTTAAAATTTATGTTTTTCCCTTTTACCTATTCATTATGAAGGTAATTTATCCCACAGAAAAAAATAAAATTTGGTAAAAAAATTTAACCATATCATTGTTTGTCTAACTTAATTGTTTGTCTAAAATTAAAGTTTTAATCTTTGAATTTTTATATTTTATAATAGCCCTCTAAGCGAGTGTCATGTTAAAAATTTGGATACTCTGCATTGTACTCAACTACCTGAACTCGTTCTGTATAAAACTTGTATTGTAAAAAAGAATGTCGTCATCTAACTTGAATTACTTACGATGTTATTTTCTCAATTGTATTATATTGTATTAATTGTATTATATTATTGTATTAATACCATTTTAGGGGGGGAAATACTGTAAAAAGTGAACAATGAACAATTCCTACACCATCATTATATGGATTCATTGTCTTCATGCAGTACTTATGTTCGTATAGTTTTTATGTTCGAATGTCCATTTTTACATAAGAACCAAAATCGCTTAACGGGAGTTTGGATAATAATTTTACTTGTAGCTTCCTATTTTTGTTCGTGTCACAACCCTACGATCTACCATATCTATGGTTTAGTCGTATCCATTTTCCATTTGTTATAGAAGTTATTATAATTAATTATGAATTGTCTTGCATCTCACCCTCGACCCTAGATTATGCATACACATTGCATGTAACAGGATTGGAACCCGTAGTTGTACTTCTTAGTCATTACTACCCACACTTTGTCTCTAATTCGTTCTTGTAAATCTTCCTAATAATGATTTGTACTATACGTAAAAATTCAATAACTATGACGTCACATTTTCCCTTCATCATATATCTAGTAGTCAATGTATGAAAATTCTTTAACATCATACTAAGGACGAAACACTCTATAGAAGTCATTATTTATATGTTATGTAGTATAAATATAACTATTATTCGACCATATCTCCCGCCCCCATACGTCCATATCTTATCTTGATCATTATCCTATATAAATTTTATTAAATATTCATTTTTTCTCATTCGTTCGAAAACGCAAAAATACGTTCTCGTATTGTTTTTTTTTATTTTTTTTCAAGTGCGTTCACCCCTCAAGATATTCATAAATGCTTACTAAGATCGAATTCCGCTCACGACGACAGATTCGAACGCCTCAAAGATAAAATATCTCCGTTCGCTCTGATTTCAAATTTATAACATGTTAAACATATTATAAGATATTATGTATATAAATCTATATCATGTGTGCCATGTACGTTGTATTATATTTCTAAACATCTTAATTGTCTATTAATATGAAACACTGCTAAAACAAAACAAAGTTATAGTAACTGTTTAATTGTAATTAACTGTAATACTTTAATTTAATATAACGTAATGTACTTTAATGAAACTGTAATTAATAATAACTTGTAATGTACTTCATTGAAACTGTAATTAAATGTAATGATTTAATATATACGGTAATGTAAGAATGTACTTTAAAATGGAAGTGTAATTAAACAATAAGTGAATATGAAGTAATCCATAATTGTAATCGTAATTGTAATGAACCAAAATTAATACGTACTCAGTCGTGTACTTAATTTGTACTTATGTGTACTATTACGAAATATCGCCTTCAGAAATGAAGATTCGGCAAAAATATACGATTAGTTTTTATTTTTATTTTTTTTATTATTTTTAGTTGAAATTTTTCAAACCATCTGATCATGTGTTTAAAAGGGGTGGAACTTAACCTTCAACTGTCGTACCCCAACATTTAGGTTTATATTATACATGTACTTGTAAAATTAAAGCACTTCTTCATTAGACTTCTTCATTATTGCTCTTCAGATTAGCACTTCATTAGGACTCCTTTGTTAGCAGCCTCGCTGCGGGGAGGGGGCAGAGAAAGTATCAGAGTATTATAAAAAGAGAAGAATTAAAAATTGGCGACCCTTTGCCCAAATTAAGAGAACCCAAGCACCATAGAAGATATTGGCATAACAGTCTGGCGAGTCTGTAGCCAAGAGTTTAACAGAGTGGCGACCGAAAAGAATTAGAATGTTATAGAAGAAATATCCGTTGCTTGCCTCCTAACTAGAACCCCCGTCGATCCGAACCACCCCCCCAGGGCCATAGACGGAGGGGTTAACATATATATATATATTATATATATATATAATATATATATATATCGATAGAAACGCGTTCTTTGAAGAAGAACCACAAGGGGAAAGTATAACGGATTTCGACTTTACGACGGAGGATATTGCACAAGTCATAGGGGAACTAAAAACACACTCAGCGGCAGGACCGGATAAATGGAATGCCACACTGATCAAAAACTGCAAGAATGCAATCGCTGAGCCCCTATACTGGATATGGAGACGATCATTAAACACGGGAGAAATACCGGGCATCCTGAAGAGCGCGAACATAGTCCCAATATATAAAGGAGGAGATCGATCCGAGGCCAAAAACTATAGGCCAGTGTCGCTTACATCTCATCTCACCAAAATATTTGAAAGAATTGTTAGACAGAAAATCTATGACTTTTTGGAAACTCAGAAAAATTCAATGATAACCAACACGGGTTTTCGGTCAGGCAGATCATGCCTGTCACAACTAATGGAACACTACAACAACATTATTGATTCACTTGAAAGTAATGAAAACTATGATGTACTATACACAGACTTTGCTAAAGCGTTCGACAAGTGTGACCATGGAATCATAATACATAAACTGAAATATATGGGAATAACAGGAAAAGTAGGGAAATGGATATATAATTTCCCTAGTGAGCGGAGGCAAGTCGTTACAGTACAAGGAGTATCTTCATCAGAATCAGAGGTCATCAGCTCAGTACCACAAGGAACGGTATTAGCTCCACTACTCTTCATAATCATGCTAACTGACATAGATGAGGACGTTACCAGAGACAGCACAGTAACATCCTTTGCAGATGACACAAAGATCAGTAGAAAAATACGAAACCAGAAGACATAGGATCTCTACAAACCGACATAAAAAAAATTTACAAGTGGACTGAAGACAACAATATGAAGTTTAACACCGAGAAATTTCAGCTATTACGGTACGGAAAAAGAGAAGACCTAAAGTCCATGGAATATTATACCCCAAATGGACAGGAAGTCCAGAGAAATTCCAGAGCAAAAGATTTAGGGGTTGTAATGACAGATGATGCGAAATTTGAAACACAAAATAAGATAGCAGTAAACAGAGCAAAGAGAATAACGGGTCAGATATTGAGAACTTTTAAACGAAGGGATAGGAATGTAATGATCCCTCTACTGAAAACCCTGATAATACCCAAACTGGAATACTGCTCGGTCCTAACATCCCCATATAAAAAAGAAGACATTAGACAGCTGGAGGGGATTCAAAGAAGTTTCACAGCCAAGATCAATGGGTGCAAAGAACTAAATTACTGGGATAGGTTACGAGAACTAGACCTATATTCACTGGAAAGGAGAAGAGAGAGATACACCATTATTTACACTTGGAAAATAATGGAGAAACTAGTCCCTAATCTTACTCTGAATTCTATTTTTACCTACAATAGTCAATAAAATTAGTTTATCAATTGTACTATCATGGAAGCCTTGAAAAATCCATGAACTTTAAAATTTATGTTTTTCCCTTTTACCTATTCATTATGAAGGTAATTTATCCCACAGAAAAAAATAAAATTTGGTAAAAAAATTTAACCATATCATTGTTTGTCTAACTTAATTGTTTGTCTAAAATTAAAGTTTTAATCTTTGAATTTTATATTTTATAATAGCCCTCTAAGCGAGTGTCATGTTAAAAATTTGGATACTCTGCATTGTACTCAACTACCTGAACTCGTTCTGTATAAAACTTGTATTGTAAAAAAGAATGTCGTCATCTAACTTGAATTACTTACGATGTTATTTCTCAATTGTATTATATTGTATTAATTGTATTATATTATTGTATTAATACCATTTTAGGGGGGGAAATACTGTAAAAAGTGAACAATGAACAATTCCTACACCATCATTATATGGATTCATTGTCTTCATGCAGTACTTATGTTCGTATAGTTTTTATGTTCGAATGTCCATTTTTACATAAGAACCAAAATCGCTTAACGGGAGTTTGGATAATAATTTTACTTGTAGCTTCCTATTTTTGTTCGTGTCACAACCCTACGATCTACCATATCTATGGTTTAGTCGTATCCATTTTCCATTTGTTATAGAAGTTATTATAATTAATTATGAATTGTCTTGCATCTCACCCTCGACCCTAGATTATGCATACACATTGCATGTAACAGGATTGGAACCCGTAGTTGTACTTCTTAGTCATTACTACCCACACTTTGTCTCTAATTCGTTCTTGTAAATCTTCCTAATAATGATTTGTACTATACGTAAAAATTCAATAACTATGACGTCACATTTTCCCTTCATCATATATCTAGTAGTCAATGTATGAAAATTCTTTAACATCATACTAAGGACGAAACACTCTATAGAAGTCATTATTTATATGTTATGTAGTATAAATATAACTATTATTCGACCATATCTCCCGCCCCATACGTCCATATCTTATCTTGATCATTATCCTATATAAATTTTATTAAATATTCATTTTTTCTCATTCGTTCGAAAACGCAAAAATACGTTCTCGTATTGTTTTTTTTTATTATTTTTTTTCAAGTGCGTTCACCCTCAAGATATTCATAAATGCTTACTAAGATCGAATTCCGCTCACGACGACAGATTCGAACGCCTCAAAGATAAAATATCTCCGTTCGCTCTGATTTCAAATTTATAACATGTTAAACATATTATAAGATATTATGTATATAAATCTATATCATGTGTGCCATGTACGTTGTATTATATTTCTAAACATCTTAATTGTCTATTAATATGAAACACTGCTAAAACAAAACAAAGTTATAGTAACTGTTTAATTGTAATTAACTGTAATACTTTAATTTAATATAACGTAATGTACTTTAATGAAACTGTAATTAATAATAACTTGTAATGTACTTCATTGAAACTGTAATTAAATGTAATGATTTAATATATACGGTAATGTAAGAATGTACTTTAAAATGGAAGTGTAATTAAACAATAAGTGAATATGAAGTAATCCATAATTGTAATCGTAATTGTAATGAACCAAAATTAATACGTACTCAGTCGTGTACTTAATTTGTACTTATGTGTACTATTACGAAATATCGCCTTCAGAAATGAAGATTCGGCAAAAATATACGATTAGTTTTTATTTTATTTTTTTTTATTTTTAGTTGAAATTTTTCAAACCATCTGATCATGTGTTTAAAAGGGGTGGAACTTAACCTTCAACTGTCGTACCCCAACATTTAGGTTTATATTATACATGTACTTGTAAAATTAAAGCACTTCTTCATTAGACTTCTTCATTATTGCTCTTCAGATTAGCACTTCATTAGGACTCCTTTGTTAGCAGCCTCGCTGCGGGGAGGGGCAGAGAAAGTATCAGAGTATTATAAAAAGAGAAGAATTAAAAATTGGCGACCCTTTGCCCAAATTAAGAGAACCCAAGCACCATAGAAGATATTGGCATAACAGTCTGGCGAGTCTGTAGCCAAGAGTTTAACAGAGTGGCGACCGAAAAGAATTAGAATGTTATAGAAGAAATATCCGTTGCTTGCCTCCTAACTAGAACCCCCGTCGATCCGAACCACCCCCCCAGGGCCATAGACGGAGGGGTTAACATATATATATATATATATATATATATATATATATATGCGATAGAAACGCGTTCTTTGAAGAAGAACCACAAGGGGAAAGTATAACGGATTTCGACTTTACGACGGAGGATATTGCACAAGTCATAGGGGAACTAAAAACACACTCAGCGGCAGGACCGGATAAATGGAATGCCACACTGATCAAAAACTGCAAGAATGCAATCGCTGAGCCCCTATACTGGATATGGAGACGATCATTAAACACGGGAGAAATACCGGGCATCCTGAAGAGCGCGAACATAGTCCCAATATATAAAGGAGGAGATCGATCCGAGGCCAAAAACTATAGGCCAGTGTCGCTTACATCTCATCTCACCAAAATATTTGAAAGAATTGTTAGACAGAAAATCTATGACTTTTTGGAAACTCAGAAAAATTCAATGATAACCAACACGGGTTTCGGTCAGGCAGATCATGCCTGTCACAACTAATGGAACACTACAACAACATTATGATTCACTTGAAAGTAATGAAAACTATGATGTACTATACACAGACTTTGCTAAAGCGTTCGACAAGTGTGACCATGGAATCATAATACATAAACTGAAATATATGGGAATAACAGGAAAAGTAGGGAAATGGATATATAATTTCCCTAGTGAGCGGAGGCAAGTCGTTACAGTACAAGGTATCTTCATCAGAATCAGAGGTCATCAGCCTCAGTACCACAAGGAACGGTATTAGCTCCACTACTCTTCATAATCATGCTAACTGACATAGATGAGGACGTTACCAGAGACAGCACAGTAACATCCTTTGCAGATGACACAAAGATCAGTAGAAAAATACGAAAACCAGAAGACATAGGATCTCTACAAACCGACATAAAAAAAATTTACAAGTGGACTGAAGACAACAATATGAAGTTTAACACCGAGAAATTTCAGCTATTACGGTACGGAAAAAGAGAAGACCTAAAGTCCATGGAATATTATACCCCAAATGGACAGGAAGTCCAGAGAAATTCCAGAGCAAAAGATTTAGGGGTTGTAATGACAGATGATGCGAAATTTGAAACACAAAATAAGATAGCAGTAAACAGAGCAAAGAGAATAACGGGTCAGATATTGAGAACTTTTAAACGAAGGGATAGGAATGTAATGATCCCTCTACTGAAAACCCTGATAATACCCAAACTGGAATACTGCTCGGTCCTAACATCCCCATATAAAAAAGAAGACATTAGACAGCTGGAGGGGATTCAAAGAAGTTTCACAGCCAAGATCAATGGGTGCAAAGAACTAAATTACTGGGATAGGTTACGAGAACTAGACCTATATTCACTGGAAAGGAGAAGAGAGAGATACACCATTATTTACACTTGGAAAATAATGGAGAAACTAGTCCCTAATCTTACTCTGAATTCTATTTTTACCTACAATAGTCAATAAAATTAGTTTATCAATTGTACTATCATGGAAGCCTTGAAAAATCCATGAACTTTAAAATTTATGTTTTTCCCTTTTACCTATTCATTATGAAGGTAATTTATCCCACAGAAAAAAATAAAATTTGGTAAAAAAATTTAACCATATCATTGTTTGTCTAACTTAATTGTTTGTCTAAAATTAAAGTTTTAATCTTTGAATTTTTATATTTTATAATAGCCCTCTAAGCGAGTGTCATGTTAAAAATTTGGATACTCTGCATTGTACTCAACTACCTGAACTCGTTCTGTATAAAACTTGTATTGTAAAAAAGAATGTCGTCATCTAACTTGAATTACTTACGATGTTATTTTCTCAATTGTATTATATTGTATTAATTGTATTATATTATTGTATTAATACCATTTTAGGGGGGGAAATACTGTAAAAAGTGAACAATGAACAATTCCTACACCATCATTATATGGATTCATTGTCTTCATGCAGTACTTATGTTCGTATAGTTTTTATGTTCGAATGTCCATTTTTACATAAGAACCAAAATCGCTTAACGGGAGTTTGGATAATAATTTTACTTGTAGCTTCCTATTTTTGTTCGTGTCACAACCCTACGATCTACCATATCTATGGTTTAGTCGTATCCATTTTCCATTTGTTATAGAAGTTATTATAATTAATTATGAATTGTCTTGCATCTCACCCTCGACCCTAGATTATGCATACACATTGCATGTAACAGGATTGGAACCCGTAGTTGTACTTCTTAGTCATTACTACCCACACTTTGTCTCTAATTCGTTCTTGTAAATCTTCCTAATAATGATTTGTACTATACGTAAAAATTCAATAACTATGACGTCACATTTTCCCTTCATCATATATCTAGTAGTCAATGTATGAAAATTCTTTAACATCATACTAAGGACGAAACACTCTATAGAAGTCATTATTTATATGTTATGTAGTATAAATATAACTATTATTCGACCATATCTCCCGCCCCCATACGTCCATATCTTCTCTTGATCATTATCCTATATAAATTTTATTAAATATTCATTTTTTCTCATTCGTTCGAAAACGCAAAAATACGTTCTCGTATTGTTTTTTTATTATTTTTTTTCAAGTGCGTTCACCCCTCAAGATATTCATAAATGCTTACTAAGATCGAATTCCGCTCACGACGACAGATTCGAACGCCTCAAAGATAAAATATCTCCGTTCGCTCTGATTTCAAATTTATAACATGTTAAACATATTATAAGATATTATGTATATAAATCTATATCATGTGTGCCATGTACGTTGTATTATATTTCTAAACATCTTAATTGTCTATTAATATGAAACACTGCTAAAACAAAACAAAGTTATAGTAACTGTTTAATTGTAATTAACTGTAATACTTTAATTTAATATAACGTAATGTACTTTAATGAAACTGTAATTAATAATAACTTGTAATGTACTTCATTGAAACTGTAATTAAATGTAATGATTTAATATATACGGTAATGTAAGAATGTACTTTAAAATGGAAGTGTAATTAAACAATAAGTGAATATGAAGTAATCCATAATTGTAATCGTAATTGTAATGAACCAAAATTAATACGTACTCAGTCGTGTACTTAATTTGTACTTATGTGTACTATTACGAAATATCGCCTTCAGAAATGAAGATTCGGCAAAAATATACGATTAGTTTTTTTATTTTTTTTTTATTATTTTTAGTTGAAATTTTTCAAACCATCTGATCATGTGTTTAAAAGGGGTGGAACTTAACCTTCAACTGTCGTACCCCAACATTTAGGTTTATATTATACATGTACTTGTAAAATTAAAGCACTTCTTCATTAGACTTCTTCATTATTGCTCTTCAGATTAGCACTTCATTAGGACTCCTTTGTTAGCAGCCTCGCTGCGGGGAGGGGGCAGAGAAAGTATCAGAGTATTATAAAAAGAGAAGAATTAAAAATTGGCGACCCTTTGCCCAAATTAAGAGAACCCAAGCACCATAGAAGATATTGGCATAACAGTCTGGCGAGTCTGTAGCCAAGAGTTTAACAGAGTGGCGACCGAAAAGAATTAGAATGTTATAGAAGAAATATCCGTTGCTTGCCTCCTAACTAGAACCCCCGTCGATCCGAACCACCCCCCAGGGCCATAGACGGAGGGGTTAACATATATATATATATATATATATATATATATATATATCGATAGAAACGCGTTCTTTGAAGAAGAACCACAAGGGGAAAGTATAACGGATTTCGACTTTACGACGGAGGATATTGCACAAGTCATAGGGGAACTAAAAACACACTCAGCGGCAGGACCGGATAAATGGAATGCCACACTGATCAAAAACTGCAAGAATGCAATCGCTGAGCCCCTATACTGGATATGGAGACGATCATTAAACACGGGAGAAATACCGGGCATCCTGAAGAGCGCGAACATAGTCCCAATATATAAAGGAGGAGATCGATCCGAGGCCAAAAACTATAGGCCAGTGTCGCTTACATCTCATCTCACCAAAATATTTGAAAGAATTGTTAGACAGAAAATCTATGACTTTTTGGAAACTCAGAAAAAATTCAATGATAACCAACACGGGTTTCGGTCAGGCAGATCATGCCTGTCACAACTAATGGAACTACAACAACATTATTGATTCACTTGAAAGTAATGAAAACTATGATGTACTATACACAGACTTTGCTAAAGCGTTCGACAAGTGTGACCATGGAATCATAATACATAAACTGAAATATATGGGAATAACAGGAAAAGTAGGGAAATGGATATATAATTTCCCTAGTGAGCGGAGGCAAGTCGTTACAGTACAAGGAGTATCTTCATCAGAATCAGAGGTCATCAGCTCAGTACCACAAGGAACGGTATTAGCTCCACTACTCTTCATAATCATGCTAACTGACATAGATGAGGACGTTACCAGAGACAGCACAGTAACATCCTTTGCAGATGACACAAAGATCAGTAGAAAAATACGAAAACCAGAAGACATAGGATCTCTACAAACCGACATAAAAAAAATTTACAAGTGGACTGAAGACAACAATATGAAGTTTAACACCGAGAAATTTCAGCTATTACGGTACGGAAAAAGAGAAGACCTAAAGTCCATGGAATATTATACCCCAAATGGACAGGAAGTCCAGAGAAATTCCAGAGCAAAAGATTTAGGGGTTGTAATGACAGATGATGCGAAATTTGAAACACAAAATAAGATAGCAGTAAACAGAGCAAAGAGAATAACGGGTCAGATATTGAGAACTTTTAAACGAAGGGATAGGAATGTAATGATCCCTCTACTGAAAACCCTGATAATACCCAAACTGGAATACTGCTCGGTCCTAACATCCCCATATAAAAAAGAAGACATTAGACAGCTGGAGGGGATTCAAAGAAGTTTCACAGCCAAGATCAATGGGTGCAAAGAACTAAATTACTGGGATAGGTTACGAGAACTAGACCTATATTCACTGGAAAGGAGAAGAGAGAGATACACCATTATTTACACTTGGAAAATAATGGAGAAACTAGTCCCTAATCTTACTCTGAATTCTATTTTTACCTACAATAGTCAATAAAATTAGTTTATCAATTGTACTATCATGGAAGCCTTGAAAAATCCATGAACTTTAAAATTTATGTTTTTCCCTTTTACCTATTCATTATGAAGGTAATTTATCCCACAGAAAAAAATAAAATTTGGTAAAAAAATTTAACCATATCATTGTTTGTCTAACTTAATTGTTTGTCTAAAATTAAAGTTTTAATCTTTGAATTTTTATATTTTATAATAGCCCTCTAAGCGAGTGTCATGTTAAAAATTTGGATACTCTGCATTGTACTCAACTACCTGAACTCGTTCTGTATAAAACTTGTATTGTAAAAAAGAATGTCGTCATCTAACTTGAATTACTTACGATGTTATTTTCTCAATTGTATTATATTGTATTAATTGTATTATATTATTGTATTAATACCATTTTAGGGGGGGAAATACTGTAAAAAGTGAACAATGAACAATTCCTACACCATCATTATATGGATTCATTGTCTTCATGCAGTACTTATGTTCGTATAGTTTTTATGTTCGAATGTCCATTTTTACATAAGAACCAAAATCGCTTAACGGGAGTTTGGATAATAATTTACTTGTAGCTTCCTATTTTTGTTCGTGTCACAACCCTACGATCTACCATATCTATGGTTTAGTCGTATCCATTTTCCATTTGTTATAGAAGTTATTATAATTAATTATGAATTGTCTTGCATCTCACCCTCGACCCTAGATTATGCATACACATTGCATGTAACAGGATTGGAACCCGTAGTTGTACTTCTTAGTCATTACTACCCACACTTTGTCTCTAATTCGTTCTTGTAAATCTTCCTAATAATGATTTGTACTATACGTAAAAATTCAATAACTATGACGTCACATTTTCCCTTCATCATATATCTAGTAGTCAATGTATGAAAATTCTTTAACATCATACTAAGGACGAAACACTCTATAGAAGTCATTATTTATATGTTATGTAGTATAAATATAACTATTATTCGACCATATCTCCCGCCCCCATACGTCCATATCTTATCTTGATCATTATCCTATATAAATTTTATTAAATATTCATTTTTTCTCATTCGTTCGAAAACGCAAAAATACGTTCTCGTATTGTTTTTTTTATTATTTTTTTTCAAGTGCGTTCACCCCTCAAGATATTCATAAATGCTTACTAAGATCGAATTCCGCTCACGACGACAGATTCGAACGCCTCAAAGATAAAATATCTCCGTTCGCTCTGATTTCAAATTTATAACATGTTAAACATATTATAAGATATTATGTATATAAATCTATATCATGTGTGCCATGTACGTTGTATTATATTTCTAAACATCTTAATTGTCTATTAATATGAAACACTGCTAAAACAAAACAAAGTTATAGTAACTGTTTAATTGTAATTAACTGTAATACTTTAATTTAATATAACGTAATGTACTTTAATGAAACTGTAATTAATAATAACTTGTAATGTACTTCATTGAAACTGTAATTAAATGTAATGATTTAATATATACGGTAATGTAAGAATGTACTTTAAAATGGAAGTGTAATTAAACAATAAGTGAATATGAAGTAATCCATAATTGTAATCGTAATTGTAATGAACCAAAATTAATACGTACTCAGTCGTGTACTTAATTTGTACTTATGTGTACTATTACGAAATATCGCCTTCAGAAATGAAGATTCGGCAAAAATATACGATTAGTTTTTATTTTTATTTTTTTTTATTTTTAGTTGAAATTTTTCAAACCATCTGATCATGTGTTTAAAAGGGGTGGAACTTAACCTTCAACTGTCGTACCCCAACATTTAGGTTTATATATACATGTACTTGTAAAATTAAAGCACTTCTTCATTAGACTTCTTCATTATTGCTCTTCAGATTAGCACTTCATTAGGACTCCTTTGTTAGCAGCCTCGCTGCGGGGAGGGGGCAGAGAAAGTATCAGAGTATTATAAAAAGAGAAGAATTAAAAATTGGCGACCCTTTGCCCAAATTAAGAGAACCCAAGCACCATAGAAGATATTGGCATAACAGTCTGGCGAGTCTGTAGCCAAGAGTTTAACAGAGTGGCGACCGAAAAGAATTAGAATGTTATAGAAGAAATATCCGTTGCTTGCCTCCTAACTAGAACCCCCGTCGATCCGAACCACCCCCCCAGGGCCATAGACGGAGGGGTTAACATATATATATATATATATATATATATATATATATATATATATATATATGCGATAGAAACGCGTTCTTTGAAGAAGAACCACAAGGGGAAAGTATAACGGATTTCGACTTTACGACGGAGGATATTGCACAAGTCATAGGGGAACTAAAAACACACTCAGCGGCAGGACCGGATAAATGGAATGCCACACTGATCAAAAACTGCAAGAATGCAATCGCTGAGCCCCTATACTGGATATGGAGACGATCATTAAACACGGGAGAAATACCGGGCATCCTGAAGAGCGCGAACATAGTCCCAATATATAAAGGAGGAGATCGATCCGAGGCCAAAAACTATAGGCCAGTGTCGCTTACATCTCATCTCACCAAAATATTTGAAAGAATTGTTAGACAGAAAATCTATGACTTTTTGGAAACTCAGAAAAAATTCAATGATAACCAACACGGGTTTCGGTCAGGCAGATCATGCCTGTCACAACTAATGGAACACTACAACAACATTATTGATTCACTTGAAAGTAATGAAAACTATGATGTACTATACACAGACTTTGCTAAAGCGTTCGACAAGTGTGACCATGGAATCATAATACATAAACTGAAATATATGGGAATAACAGGAAAAGTAGGGAAATGGATATATAATTTCCCTAGTGAGCGGAGGCAAGTCGTTACAGTACAAGGAGTATCTTCATCAGAATCAGAGGTCATCAGCTCAGTACCACAAGGAACGGTATTAGCTCCACTACTCTTCATAATCATGCTAACTGACATAGATGAGGACGTTACCAGAGACAGCACAGTAACATCCTTTGCAGATGACACAAAGATCAGTAGAAAAATACGAAAACCAGAAGACATAGGATCTCTACAAACCGACATAAAAAAAATTTACAAGTGGACTGAAGACAACAATATGAAGTTTAACACCGAGAAATTTCAGCTATTACGGTACGGAAAAAGAGAAGACCTAAAGTCCATGGAATATTATACCCCAAATGGACAGGAAGTCCAGAGAAATTCCAGAGCAAAAGATTTAGGGGTTGTAATGACAGATGATGCGAAATTTGAAACACAAAATAAGATAGCAGTAAACAGAGCAAAGAGAATAACGGGTCAGATATTGAGAACTTTTAAACGAAGGGATAGGAATGTAATGATCCCTCTACTGAAAACCCTGATAATACCCAAACTGGAATACTGCTCGGTCCTAACATCCCCATATAAAAAAGAAGACATTAGACAGCTGGAGGGGATTCAAAGAAGTTTCACAGCCAAGATCAATGGGTGCAAAGAACTAAATTACTGGGATAGGTTACGAGAACTAGACCTATATTCACTGGAAAGGAGAAGAGAGAGATACACCATTATTTACACTTGGAAAATAATGGAGAAACTAGTCCCTAATCTTACTCTGAATTCTATTTTTACCTACAATAGTCAATAAAATTAGTTTATCAATTGTACTATCATGGAAGCCTTGAAAAATCCATGAACTTTAAAATTTATGTTTTTCCCTTTTACCTATTCATTATGAAGGTAATTTATCCCACAGAAAAAAATAAAATTTGGTAAAAAAATTTAACCATATCATTGTTTGTCTAACTTAATTGTTTGTCTAAAATTAAAGTTTTAATCTTTGAATTTTTATATTTTATAATAGCCCTCTAAGCGAGTGTCATGTTAAAAATTTGGATACTCTGCATTGTACTCAACTACCTGAACTCGTTCTGTATAAAACTTGTATTGTAAAAAAGAATGTCGTCATCTAACTTGAATTACTTACGATGTTATTTTCTCAATTGTATTATATTGTATTAATTGTATTATATTATTGTATTAATACCATTTTAGGGGGGGAAATACTGTAAAAAGTGAACAATGAACAATTCCTACACCATCATTATATGGATTCATTGTCTTCATGCAGTACTTATGTTCGTATAGTTTTTATGTTCGAATGTCCATTTTTACATAAGAACCAAAATCGCTTAACGGGAGTTTGGATAATAATTTTACTTGTAGCTTCCTATTTTTGTTCGTGTCACAACCCTACGATCTACCATATCTATGGTTTAGTCGTATCCATTTTCCATTTGTTATAGAAGTTATTATAATTAATTATGAATTGTCTTGCATCTCACCCTCGACCCTAGATTATGCATACACATTGCATGTAACAGGATTGGAACCCGTAGTTGTACTTCTTAGTCATTACTACCCACACTTTGTCTCTAATTCGTTCTTGTAAATCTTCCTAATAATGATTTGTACTATACGTAAAAATTCAATAACTATGACGTCACATTTTCCCTTCATCATATATCTAGTAGTCAATGTATGAAAATTCTTTAACATCATACTAAGGACGAAACACTCTATAGAAGTCATTATTTATATGTTATGTAGTATAAATATAACTATTATTCGACCATATCTCCCGCCCCCATACGTCCATATCTTATCTTGATCATTATCCTATATAAATTTTATTAAATATTCATTTTTTCTCATTCGTTCGAAAACGCAAAAATACGTTCTCGTATTGTTTTTTTTATTATTTTTTTTCAAGTGCGTTCACCCCTCAAGATATTCATAAATGCTTACTAAGATCGAATTCCGCTCACGACGACAGATTCGAACGCCTCAAAGATAAAATATCTCCGTTCGCTCTGATTTCAAATTTATAACATGTTAAACATATTATAAGATATTATGTATATAAATCTATATCATGTGTGCCATGTACGTTGTATTATATTTCTAAACATCTTAATTGTCTATTAATATGAAACACTGCAAAACAAAACAAAGTTATAGTAACTGTTTAATTGTAATTAACTGTAATACTTTAATTTAATATAACGTAATGTACTTTAATGAAACTGTAATTAATAATAACTTGTAATGTACTTCATTGAAACTGTAATTAAATGTAATGATTTAATATATACGGTAATGTTAGAATGTACTTTAAAATGGAAGTGTAATTAAACAATAAGTGAATATGAAGTAATCCATAATTGTAATCGTAATTGTAATGAACCAAAATTAATACGTACTCAGTCGTGTACTTAATTTGTACTTATGTGTACTATTACGAAATATCGCCTTCAGAAATGAAGATTCGGCAAAAATATACGATTAGGTTTTATTTTTATTTTTTTTTATTTTTAGTTGAAATTTTTCAAACCATCTGATCATGTGTTTAAAAGGGGGGAACTTAACCTTCAACTGTCGTACCCCAACATTTAGGTTTATATTATACATGTACTTGTAAAATTAAAGCACTTCTTCATTAGACTTCTTCATTATTGCTCTTCAGATTAGCACTTCATTAGGACTCCTTTGTTAGCAGCCTCGCTGCGGGGAGGGGGCAGAGAAAGTATCAGAGTATTATAAAAAGAGAAGAATTAAAAATTGGCGACCCTTTGCCCAAATTAAGAGAACCCAAGCACCATAGAAGATATTGGCATAACAGTCTGGCGAGTCTGTAGCCAAGAGTTTAACAGAGTGGCGACCGAAAAGAATTAGAATGTTATAGAAGAAATATCCGTTGCTTGCCTCCTAACTAGAACCCCCGTCGATCCGAACCCCCCCCCAGGGCCATAGACGGAGGGGTTAACATATATATATATATATATATATATATATATGCGATAGAAACGCGTTCTTTGAAGAAGAACCACAAGGGGAAAGTATAACGGATTTCGACTTTACGACGGAGGATATTGCACAAGTCATAGGGAAACTAAAAACACACTCAGCGGCAGGACCGGATAAATGGAATGCCACACTGATCAAAAACTGCAAGAATGCAATCGCTGAGCCCCTATACTGGATATGGAGACGATCATTAAACACGGGAGAAATACCGGGCATCCTGAAGAGCGCGAACATAGTCCCAATATATAAAGGAGGAGATCGATCCGAGGCCAAAAACTATAGGCCAGTGTCGCTTACATCTCATCTCACCAAAATATTTGAAAGAATTGTTAGACAGAAAATCTATGACTTTTTGGAAACTCAGAAAAAATTCAATGATAACCAACACGGGTTTCGGTCAGGCAGATCATGCCTGTCACAACTAATGGAACACTACAACAACATTATTGATTCACTTGAAAGTAATGAAAACTATGATGTACTATACACAGACTTTGCTAAAGCGTTCGACAAGTGTGACCATGGAATCATAATACATAAACTGAAATATATGGGAATAACAGGAAAAGTAGGGAAATGGATATATAATTTCCCTAGTGAGCGGAGGCAAGTCGTTACAGTACAAGGAGTATCTTCATCAGAATCAGAGGTCATCAGCTCAGTACCACAAGGAACGGTATTAGCTCCACTACTCTTCATAATCATGCTAACTGACATAGATGAGGACGTTACCAGAGACAGCACAGTAACATCCTTTGCAGATGACACAAAGATCAGTAGAAAAATACGAAAACCAGAAGACATAGGATCTCTACAAACCGACATAAAAAAATTTACAAGTGGACTGAAGACAACAATATGAAGTTTAACACCGAGAAATTTCAGCTATTACGGTACGGAAAAAGAGAAGACCTAAAGTCCATGGAATATTATACCCCAAATGGACAGGAAGTCCAGAGAAATTCCAGAGCAAAAGATTTAGGGGTTGTAATGACAGATGATGCGAAATTTGAAACACAAAATAAGATAGCAGTAAACAGAGCAAAGAGAATAACGGGTCAGATATTGAGAACTTTTAAACGAAGGGATAGGAATGTAATGATCCCTCTACTGAAAACCCTGATAATACCCAAACTGGAATACTGCTCGGTCCTAACATCCCCATATAAAAAAGAAGACATTAGACAGCTGGAGGGGATTCAAAGAAGTTTCACAGCCAAGATCAATGGGTGCAAAGAACTAAATTACTGGGATAGGTTACGAGAACTAGACCTATATTCACTGGAAAGGAGAAGAGAGAGATACACCATTATTTACACTTGGAAAATAATGGAGAAACTAGTCCCTAATCTTACTCTGAATTCTATTTTTACCTACAATAGTCAATAAAATTAGTTTATCAATTGTACTATCATGGAAGCCTTGAAAAATCCATGAACTTTAAAATTTATGTTTTTCCCTTTTACCTATTCATTATGAAGGTAATTTATCCCACAGAAAAAAATAAAATTTGGTAAAAAAATTTAACCATATCATTGTTTGTCTAACTTAATTGTTTGTCTAAAATTAAAGTTTTAATCTTTGAATTTTATATTTTATAATAGCCCTCTAAGCGAGTGTCATGTTAAAAATTTGGATACTCTGCATTGTACTCAACTACCTGAACTCGTTCTGTATAAAACTTGTATTGTAAAAAAATGTCGTCATCTAACTTGAATTACTTACGATGTTATTTCTCAATTGTATTATATTGTATTAATTGTATTATATTATTGTATTAATACCATTTTAGGGGGGAAATACTGTAAAAAGTGAACAATGAACAATTCCTACACCATCATTATATGGATTTTGTCTTCATGCAGTACTTATGTTCGTATAGTTTTTATGTTCGAATGTCCATTTTTACATAAGAACCAAAATCGCTTAACGGGAGTTTGGATAATAATTTTACTTGTAGCTTCCTATTTTTGTTCGTGTCACAACCCTACGATCTACCATATCTATGGTTTAGTCGTATCCATTTTCCATTTGTTATAGAAG